>CM027571.2:4939264-5151036 GCA_015852605.2 Populus deltoides
CACTGGATTTTAACAGTGAAATTATTTTTTTGTCCTTGATAGATAAAATTTGATGCCTTGGTTTGAGAGACTTTTTCAATGAGGATTATTCAAGATATATATGTTGTTTCAGTAAAATGTCTAATTTATCTTATAATTTTAAAAAATAGAACCGTTCTGAAATTTTATTTTTTTTCAAAATAATCAAGTGGCATTTTTGCCTCAAAGGCCATGCACGCAAGGATATTTTTGTTCTTTCATAAAGTTCTTTTTAATATAAATTCTAGATCAATTAAGGGTATTTTAGTATTTTTTCCTACATAAATTAATATTTAATTTTAAAAAGCTAATATTGTGTGGGGTTAACGCGGTGTCTTTAGTTCGACAAACTTTGCTTCACCATCGAGTTTTTGGAAGCGTCATCATGTGTTTCTTTATCTTGTACGGTGTGCGTGTCTACCGATGATGGCTTGTTTATTATCAGTGGTCATTTATTTATTTATTTTTTTGTCTCCCCAATAGAAAATACATGTTGATTCTCTTTGTTTTTTGAGTTTCAATTTTAGTTTTTATTTATTTGTAATTTTTTTTTGTCATTTTAAAAAAATTTTGTTTGTTTTTTATTTAGCTCTCCAATTACAATTTATCTTATGCTATTTTTTTCAATTCGTTCTTTATTATTTTGATTCATAATTTCTTTTCTTTGTTTTTTTGTTAAAGTTTTATTTGGTTTTCAATTAAATTTATGGTTTATTTATCTTTAATTTCTTCATTATTCTTTTGATTTTTTTTGTTAAAGTTATTTTTCTTAATTTAACTCTCTAATTAAAAAAATTTTGGTTCCCTCTCAATTATTATTTTTATTTTATTTTCACCCCATTCTTTAAATTAAATATATTTTAAAATGACCAATGAATTATCTGGGAAATATTGTACTGCCCCTTATAGAAAGGTTGTTGATTTTTTTTATGAAATATCATACCAACCCCTTATAGCAGGGTTGATAAGGTGAAGTTGAAAAAAAGAAGACACATAACACTATTCTAATGAGTTGTGCTTTATGGGTGTGATGACAATGACTTAACCATACCTTTTAGTGTTTCGTAGATTCAAGAAATAACATATACTTATCTTTCTTTTTTTACTTGAATTGATGACGTAATTGTATGCGTTTTAAATTTAAAAATCAAACTGTATCTAATTACCTCTTTAAAGGTCGCACGAGTAAAAACATAACAATATGGTAAATTTCTTGTTTATAGAAGGACTTGTTTGCATAATTATAAACTCTTATGACCAAAATGTACTCATATGCGTTGGTGTCATAAGCGTGTGTAGGGGTGAGCAAAAACACCGAAAAACCAAAAAAATAACCAAAAAAACCGAACCGTGAAAAAAACCCATTAAAATTTCAAAAAAAACCCAGGTCGGTTCGGTTTCGATTTTATAAATCTGATACCGAAAAAATCAAACCGAACCGAACCCAAACCGAAAAAAACCGATTCAAACCGGCTTAAACTGGTTTTTGTCCTGAATAAACCGAACCGAACTAAAACCAGTCGGTTTAAATCAGTTTCAGTTTTTTTTTTAAAAAAATTTAATTTAATTATTTTTTTATAAAAATTAAATCAAATAAAAAATAATTCCATGTAAGTGTATCATTTTCCTATGCGAAAAATGATTTACTTACGTTTGTGTAACAAAAAAGTTGAAGTTAGTCATTGCTCCATACTATGCTAACATTGACCCAACTTTTTCATCTCCTTTCTAGCAGCAATCACAGACCATGCATAACAGAATAAAGAATCTAAGGGGCGGCTAATGATGTGTTTCATAGTGATGTAGTGGTATTTTTTTAAGTGTTTTATTATTTAAAAATATATTAAAATAATATAATATTTTATTTTTTAAAAATTATTTTTAACATTAATATATTAAAACAATTTAAAAACATAAAAATATTATTTGAACCGGGTTTGCCAACGGTGCAAAAAATAATATATCCAAGCGACGCGAAGTCAATATGTTGCCATAGTTGACGGATGCTATTCATATGATTAAAGACAGCGTATATTATGTACGTTGACGACGACGACGACGACGACGGTACATTCCCCGGGGAAAGGAATAGAAAACCAGAGAGACACGTGATCAAATGACGCGGAAAGTTGAAAAACTTGTGTGTGTTCCCCACCACTCACCCCTCCAGCGAGAAATCTGTCTTGTTCGTAATTTCCATTTTATGTTTTAATTGTATAATTAATTAAATGGGACCATTTTCTTTTTTTTCCGTCGTTACATGTGCCATTTCAACGGAGACCCAGCAGTCAGACACTTGCATGTGGGAGCCAGTTCACTGATTACACGCTGGGGATTAACAAGAACAAAGGCAAAAACAAAATCCATCTATGTTTTATAATATTTTTTATTTTTTAAAATTTATTTTTTAATTTAAAATAAAAAAATTATTTTCATACAAGACAAAATCTCACAAGGCGTTGAGGTATACTGTACGTATAACCATGTCAGCCAAAAAAAAAAAAAAAGAGGTAATTATATGTATCCTATATATCATTATTCGGTCTAGATTCAGTTTTGTATATAAAAACGATGGCCTTTCCAGTACGCATCTTATCGTCTATTATCCTACCAATTTCATAATCTTCATTATTTCCCTCACATTCCACGGTAGTGTTTGTTTCTTTGTGTGTCACCGTACTATTTAAATAACTAGTTTTTTTTTTAATTTATATTTTTAAATTACTTTAATATGTTATTTGTCAAGATAAATTTTATAATTAAAAAATATTATTTTAATATATTTTAAAATAAAAATATTTTAAATAACAACCATAATCACAACACAATTATGAGCTAAATACTGGTAATTGCGATATAATAAAGTTAACAGACATTGACCTGATCTGATCTTAACAAAATCTCGATCTACCTAATACACGTTATAATATAATAGAATAATACATCTTGTAATATTTATATTAAATTACGCAATAGATTCTGGAATGCTATGCATTGAGAGGCTGCTACACGAATATTTAAGTAACGTCTTGTCGTAATATTTAGGGTATTTAAAAGTGTAATAATAATAATAATTTTTAAAATTTACTTAAAAAAATATTAATTTAAATTTAAATTTTTTCAAAAAAAATTAAAATTGCAAAAAACAAACAATAACAATAAGAGAATTGACAGGAAATCAGGCCTTCGCTTGGGGCAACCATATTTAAAAGGTGAAAATTAAGTACATTGGGCGAATTAACCTCAAACTGGAATTAAAAAAAATAATCGAGTCTTTAAGAAATTATAAACGAAATTTAATTTGTGGATTGGATCCAACAGCTTCATAAGCTTTTATATATGTTTGTGCTTATTTTTCTTTATCCATGGTTTATTAATTAATTTGTGGCCATTCTACCATCTATTAATAATCTTAAGTTAATAGCGTTAAAATTAAGCACATTCATCAATGAATAAATAGCTCAAAAGGGTTAAAAGGAGACGATTTGAATGGTTATCTCATAATTTCTCAACCTTAATTCATACATGGAAGAGATGACAAATAAGAAACAATGTCAAACAAGGAAACAAATTGTAATGGACAACTAAAAAGAAGATTGACAAAGTATGATGATGACAAATTTTCTTTGAATATTTGTGGGGAAGCTGCTGGGGATGGTGAAATTAGCTTTTCGCTATTTACGCGCAATATAATCAAGGTGGTGATATCGAGTACAGATAAAAATAAATAAAAATTGGGGGACGGCTAGCTGAAAAGAATTTTTGTCAAACATGACAGCAAGCAGAGAGTTAATTAAGTTGGTACATGTGGAGTTGGAGGGGCACTGATATTCAATCAGTTTGTCTCTGATTTAAGGATTTATTTATTTCTGGATCCGTCCATCGTCTTTTCTTCGTATTTCCAGGATTTTGCTTTTAGGTGAAGAAACCAGACCAGATATACGATTATCTTCTTCTTTTTTTATTTCTTTTCCAGTGGAAATTAGAATAGATTCCCAACAGGGCCACCATATCGAGTCTTCTCCTGCACACATGCCTTTATCATTGCAAGTTGCTGAAGAGACAGTGACTAATGCCGGAAGAAAAGTTTGAACCTGCTGTCTTGCCCATTCAAGATCGTACGGTTTTTTACTTTATTCATTTAGCATTGCTACTGGTATTAATCGGATTAATTATACGTCTTTTCTTCAATTATCTGGCTAGAAAAACTCGTAATCTTCCCAAAAAAAACTGAGCAGAGGTAGCTATCTGATTTCAGTGACTGAGATTAGTTAGTTAATTCTGAGAGAGAGAGAGAGATATGATAATCTGCATGCATATTCTTTAAGAAAACAATTCATTTCAAGTATACTCTTAAAACCCTTTTAACAGTATTGCCGCTCTAAAACTTCGTTCCTGTATATAATTTGGTGGAACATCGCTCTCATGCTTTAATTAATGATTCGAGGTTGAACCCCACTATATCAGATAATGTCCTCATTCCATGCTTCATGATTACAAGCTTTTTTATATCAGAAAAGAAAAAATAGAGCAGAATCAGTAAGGGTTTACCACCTTAACGTACTTTTTTGCATTATGGATCCCATCCCTATTAAAACATAATCTAAAAGTTGCGAGGAAATCACTGTTTTTCAACACACATTTTATTGTGAATTACAACAGTAATCTATAGTGATTTTTTTCTACTTTTTTTTGTAACTTTCCTTTTTCGTTTTTTCTTTTTTTTCAAATTTTTTTTTTTCTAACTTTCCTTTTTTGTTTCTTTTTTTTTTTTTTTCAAAATTCTTTTTTCAACTTTCCTAATTTTCTTTTTTTCTTTTGTTTTTCCAAAATTATTTTTGTTGTTTTACTTTTTATTTGACTTGGTTAAATTTTTACTTTGTAATTTTTTCTTGAAAATACTTGTGGATTGCTTTGATGTTTTCCACATGTTTTTTTTTTTTCTTTATTTTTAAAATTATATTTTTTTTTTTTAATATGGGCTGATTGAAAATTTAGTTTTGTAATTTTTTTCTTTAAAACATTGTTTATTGCTACAATGTTTCTCAGGTTTTTCTTAATGATTTTCTCTGAAATTATCTTTTTTTTTATTTTTAATATTGAGTGGTTAAAAATTACGAGTTCATATATGTGAGGAAAACACTTTAACTTTCCTCGAAAATTACTGCTGATTGCTACAGTGTTTTTTCCCACATCGTTTTTTATTTGTTTTCGTTATGTTTTTCCCTAAAATTATCTTTCTCAATTTTATTTTTTAAATATTAAGCTGGTTAAGAATTGTAATTACAAGTAAATACAAGTTTTTTCTCAAAAAACACTATGGATTGATATAGTTTTTCCTCACATGGTTTTTTTTCCCCTTTTTTGTGTTTTCTTTTATTATAATATTTTTTTTCCAAAATCATTTTCATCGATTTTATTTTTTTAAATATTGAGTTGGTTAAAATTTAACTTTATAATAAAGCTTAATCATGTGGGGAAAATATTGTAGCTTTGCTCATAAAACATTGTGGATTGCTATAGTGTCTCTCCGCATAGTTTTTTGCTGTTATAATTTTTTTCAAATTATCTTTTTCAATTTTATTTTTTTAATATTGAGTTGTTTGTAAATTACAATTACAAGTCATTACAAACAAGGCTAAATCATGTGGGGAAGCACTGTAGCTTTCATCACAAAACACTGTAAATTGCTACAGTGTTTCCAATATGATTTTTTCCCTCTTTTTAGTGTTGGTTTTGTTATTTTTTTTGTTAAATTATCTCTGTTGATTTTTTTTAATACTGAGTCGATTAAGAATTTAGCTTTATTATTTTTTTAAAAACACTGTGAATTGTTACAATGTTTTCTCATGTGATTTTTTTATAATTTTTTTCAAAATTATATTTGTCAATTTTTTTTTTTAATATTGAGTTGGTTAAGAATTATAATTACAATAAAGCTAAATCATATGAAGAAAGCGTTGTAGTTTTTCTCACAAAACACTGAATTGCTTAATATTTCTCTAATAGTTTTTAGTTTATTTTATTGGGAAAACGCTATAGTTTTCCTCACAAAACATTGTCAATTGCTGCAACATTTTTCTCTTGGTTTTTTCCTTCTAAAATTTCTTTTTGATTTTTTTAATATTAGTTGGTAAAGAATTTAGTTTAGTTTTTTTTTTTTTGCTTTTTATTAACTGAAAAGCTAAATCATGTGGCGAAAACATTGTATATTTCCTCACAAAACACTGTAGATTGCTACAAATTATTTTGTTCAGTCTCTAAGTTTTTAATCACCAACACAACTTTGTTTTCTTTCATGAAATATTTGCTCCATCATATTTTTAATTTTTATTACTTATTTAACATTGATTTACAATTATAACACTATTAAATATATTTATTTTATAAACTTTCGGCACGGGGCAAGTGATGTCGTACATGATATTTTAGGTGGTCTCTCTATTGTCTTATTATATTATAGCAGGTAACCAGAGGTCGTCCTTTCCGAGGCATTCAATATATAGTGGACCAACAGTACTATCAACAGTAGTGTTCTGTCGGCACATAGCTCGGATTCCAAGCCATGGTCCTTGATTAAGGCAATACATCTATGACCAGTTCATTTCGGCACTGACCCGAGCTACTTTATTCTGTCTAACATTCCAACCATGTTTGCTGGGCATTATAGACAGTTTGATTCATGGCATGATTCACTATCCCTTTCAGTTTAGCTTATGGTTATCGTGCAATCCATAGTTCTTTCCATATGTACGTATCGCTTATGAATAAATTACGTTGTTGCAAAGCATAATGTATACAGAACAGATAGCTGAATCTACGCTGCAAATCAAGGCCAAGAAACTAAACCTAAAATAAAGATGTCAATATTATATGCATAGCTGTGCGAGAGAGCAGAAATAATTAAAAGGAAATCTCACTAGACTATATATCTAGCTGAATGATAATGGCTGATACCATCAATGATCTGTCATGATCTCCAACTCCAGTGACATGCATGTAGTGTTTTACGGGTGTAAGAGGTCGATTTTTATTGCTCTTGAAATTATGGCATGCATGCCTCTTTAGAAACCTGCATTTTTAGCCGATTTTAGTGATACGAAATAAGACCAAAGGGCATTAGGTTACTTACTGCATTTCAGAAATCGAAGAAAGGTTCATATACACGGGGGGAAATGAAAGAAAGAAAGAAAAGAAAGATACGTACACATCTATATTAATGTAAAAGCAAAATATTAGCACTTGATAGCATTACTAAACAGAGTATTTGCGATGAAGAGCATTAATTAGAAGACAAAATTAAAATTCAGGGTGATATATGCCATTAATTAACTAGAAGCAAGACATGATATATGCATCAGATAAGAATCAGTAGATTGCAGAACTTCTCCCTGTGTGGACGAATATCCGTTTTTATCTTTCCGTAATTTGGGCTGTTGCAAGTTGCAAACAAGGAAGTCTACTAATGATTGCTTTATTTGCTAGCTAGACAGCACTTACCTTTCCAGCTTACCCCTTTCATCTTGTCTTGATTACCAAAAAAGATAATGACATTAGTTAATATAATCTTCATCGATCCTTGTAAGAAAAAGATGTCTGAAGAGATCAGGAAAAACTCCTTAAAAAGAGAAACGGTAACCCGATGAATTATTTGGGAACTCTTACTCTTGCATTATCAAATAGCATGTGAACGCATATAGAGAAGAGTGTGCGCAAAATTTGTCTTTTGCGCTTCCCAGTTTTGACATTTTTATTCCTTCAGTGCGGACTTTTTAGAACTAAATCACTGGTTTTATTTATTAAATATTTTCCATAACTTTCCATTCATATTTTGGCAACGTTCACACTACATATAAAAAGAAAAGAAAAGAAAATCACTATACTGAGATTCTTAATATTACTGAATGCAAGTCTGGGATTACATAAATATTTGCTGTCAATTAGTAGTGGGGAATTGCTGGCAAGAGGTATTGTTATGAAAAATGAAAAAAATACTGCAGAAAGATTATTTAGCAACATATACGTAAATGAAACAAGTGATCAAAATAATAGCAAGCTGGATGAATCTAATTTATATCCAGAAAATGCTTGTCAGATGTCCAGCTAGTGAACCAAAAATAACTCCACCGCGTACCTAACGGGGCCTAGGCGAGTCCATTAATTGTTCAAGAATTCTACCAAGGGTCCTGGGAAAAATAACGGTTTCGTTTGTTTTTTGGCATTTTTTTGTTTTTTTCATGCAGCGAATCTGCAAAGCGCTGCGCCTTATGGCCAATTTCAATGACATTAGATACCCAAATCTTTCTTCTTCTTCTTCTTCTTCTTTGTTTCAAGGATACCAGCTCTTCTTTCTGTACTGGATAGCTAGTCAAGCATGCCGATTTTACAAAGTAGTAGATGTTTGTTACACTTAAACGAAACCGCAGTGGCTAAAATAAAAATATGCTAATAAAAAGAAGTGAAGCGTAACCTTCTGTTTTGGTTAAAGATTATTTTATTAATTTCACTACTTCATATGAACAACCATGCATGCAACAGCACACAAAAGGTTGAAAATCACATACATATATATATAAGCTGCTTTTCGACAAACCAAATAAGCAAACCGATCACCGGAACTCTGTAATAGTACATGAAAATGAGGAAATTCTACTACACGTATTTTTATTCATCTTCTAAATAAAACACAGATTGCTCCGTTAAACGCATGCATTAGCTATCCTTTCCTTCCTTGCAAGGCTAGCTCCTGCTCGCAATATCCTTTTCCTTATTGCATGATACTCTTCCCTTTACCTGTAAAAACATATACATTGGATCTCTGTCAATACTGGTGCATCTTTAAATGATAAATATTAATTTTTGTGTGAAAAAAAAACCAAGTAATCAATTAATTCAATGCAATGCTGCACTGAAATATTTTGACCTGACATTATGTTTTCAGAGACTTATTAATTAAGATATATATACTTAATTGGCATTGTCAAAATAATCGTACGTGCATGTACCTTGAAAGTACTATGAGCGCCATGATCTAGTAATGGTGAGGTGGAGGGGGTGATTTGTAAATGTAATGAGGTGGTGGTGGAGACTTGTGTACTGGTGGTGGTGGTGGTGGTGGAGGAGACTTGTACTTGTAAACTGGAGTAGGAGGTGGTGGAGATTTATATTTGTATGGCTTCTTGTGAGGAGGTGGTGGAGGAGACTTGTAAACTGGAGGAGGTGGTGGAGGAGATTTGTATTTATATGGCTTCTTGTGAGGGGGAGGAGGTGGTGACTTGTAAACTGGCGGTGGAGGAGGAGGGGACTTGTAAACTGGAGGTGGTGGGGGAGACTTATACTTGTAAGGTTTCTTGGGTGGTAGGGGTGGTGACTTGTGAACTGGTGGAGGTGGTGGGGGAGACTGGTGGAGGCGGCGGGGAGGCTTATACTCGTAGGGGTTCTTGGAGCACTGGAGGTGGTGGGGACGTAGGGGTGCGTGGCTTGTGTGGGAGAGCTGGCGGAGGTGGTGGGGGAGACTTGTACTTGTAAACTGGCGATGGAGGAGGGGGTGGAGAATGCACTGGAGGAGGCGGTGGAGACTTGTACTTGTAAGGGTGCGTTGGTGGTGGTGGAGAATGCACTGGAGGAGGTGGTGGGGACTTGTACTTGTAAGGGTGCGTTGGTGGTGGTGGTGGAGGAGAATGCACTGGTGGAGGAGGTGGTGGGGACTTGTACTTGTAAGGGTGCGTTGGTGGTGGTGGAGGAGGAGAATGCACTGGTGGAGGAGGTGGTGGGGACTTGTACTTGTAAGGGTGCACAGGTGGTGGAGGCTTATGCACTGGTGGAGGAGGTGGTGGGGACTTGTACTTGTAAGGGTGCGTTGGTGGTGGTGGTGGAGGCTTATGCACTGGTGGAGGAGGTGGTGGGGACTTGTACTTGTAAGGGTGCACAGGTGGTGGTGGAGAATGCACTGGAGGAGGAGGTGGTGGGGATTTGTAGTGATAAGGAGGAGGTGGTGGTGGAGGAGAGGAGTACTTGTAGGTTGCTGTGCTTTCTGATGGCAAGCTGAGAGAGATTGTCGCCACTAAAAGAGTGGCAAGGAGAGAGGCCATTGGAGACCCCATTTTTGCCAACTTCACTACAAAAGAGATCTTGTTCTGCTTCTTAGGCAATCCTCGCTTCTCTTTATATAGATTTGGTTTTTACCCTTGAACACGTAGCAAACCAATCATGGTAATACTTTGGAGAAGTTTATAACCTTAGTGAAAGTAATGGAAATAGAATAACGAATTCATGTACTATATATGTTCACTTGAAACAATGTTACTATGAATATTGAATAGATTTTGTTTAATCATTGTATTCGCCTTCACTGAGGTACTTACAACTCAGCAGGAATATTTAAGTGAAGACTACGTACATTGGCTCGGTCTGCGGACCAACCATATAATTTACCACCTCAGAAAAAAAAAAGGTTAACTCTTGATGACCAGCTAGCTCGGGACTTCACCAAAAATCATGAGTAAATGGAAAGACATGTTTTTTTAATCAAAACAATGTAGTTTTAGTTTTATTTATTTATTTATTTTAAAAAAAGACAATGTAACCACTGATATATGACTCAGATCTTGAGCCAAATTAATCTTGAATAGAGTCTTCTAATTGTACTATATCCATCTGTCCTTTGTTTTTTAGCCATTGTAACTTCTAAATCAATTTCTCAACCATAAGCTAGCTACCAAAAAGAAAAAAAAATGGCCTAACTTCTCACGACTTTTTTTTTCTTCTCACCGAGGGACCAGGCGGCTACCCTTGATCTCCAGTTAAAAAAAAGGGTACTTTCTCCAGTCTAATCTGTCCCCACATTTTGATTTTTGCATGCCTTTAATGAGCTTAGAAATTACTGGATAGTTACTTTACTTCACGCTGTATCGTTTGCCGCCTCAGTTTTTTTTAGCCTAAAAAAAAATATTAAGGCGATGCAATCATTTTAGAAAAAGCAAAAAAATAAAATAAAATTTGAGTTATTAATTTAATTTAATAATATAAATAAAAAATATATCAATGGTAAATAAAGTGAAAAACAATGACAACAAAAAAAATCCCGACTCGATCTTATCCGGGTTAGCCTATCAAATATGTAACTTGATTGTGATACAGTGTAACCTCGTCAAAAATAAATTGAATAAAATCATGAATTTTAATTATCAAACAGTACAGTATTGAAGAGTAAAACTAGAAAAAAAAATTGTTTTTTTAAAAAAAGAGCAACAAAAAAATAAACTTGAGTCAAACCATATTAACACATTAACCCCGCAATCATGGGTATAAAATTTAAATAACCCTGTATAAAAAAGAACAAAAACAAATGTACAAAGATTAATTTTCAATCAATTAAATACTGAAAAATAAAATTAGTAAAAAAAATCATTTTTTTAATCAAATGTTGAAGTATCTTATCTGATAGTGACGGAAAAAAGTTAAATAAAAATGCGATAACCACATACAAAGTAAGATGAAAGAAATTTGAAGCTTAATTTATAGTAAGAAAATATTGAAAGATAAAATTGAAGAGAAAAATATAATCTAAAAAAATAAAAAAATAAAACCCAAACTGAGTCCAACCTGGGCCAGTATCCAAAAATCGCAATCTAGTTGTGATATTAGAATAACCCAGTGAAAAACAAATTGAATAAAACTACAAAACTTAAATAAATAAATAAACTCAACGTTGAAGGGTAAGATAACCTGGATAATTTTCAAAATCAACAAAAAATCTAATGGAAAACAAATAAAAAATTACAGAACTTAATTTCTAATAAAATAATTTTTTAAAGATGAAATAAAAAAAACATGAGTTTATAAAAATAAAAAAAACAACCTGAGGAGGATGAAATCGCAAAAAAAATCTAAAAAATAATAAAGATCCAATATAACATATAAAAAAATAAAAATAAAGAATTTTAAAAAAATCAATTTTCATAAATTTTTCATGCAAATCAAATAATAATCAAAAGATACATACGAAGGAAAAGTCAATTTTATGCAATCCTGAATCGTGCCGGAAAATGTGATAAGATTGATTCATCTAAATATATTTATAAACGATCAATAAATTTTGTGAAAAATATAATATTACCTCTTATACAAAGGTTGTTGGGTTTTTTTAAAAGGAAAATAATCATTTTATTTTTGTAATCCATGTCTTGGTGTATAATAGAAGATTTATTTATTTTTTTAATTTCACATGACAATAGCTACCCAGAGAATAAACACGTGTTCCCTTTCGACCAGGTTTCATACTTGTGCTAAATTTCAATTCATCTACAAAAGTCATTTCTAATATCTTTGCTTTGTGTGTGTGTGTGTGTGTGTGTGTGTGTGTGTGTGTGAGAGAGAGAGAGAGAGAGAGATCAATGGGTAAATGCAGAAGTAAAATCCCTTCTGGATTAATTAATGTGTTACCAAACTGTAACCCAATTTAAAATTCTTGCTATGACCATGTTCAAGATTTGATTAGTCTCGTTCAGTTCTCTAGTTGAATTATTTTAATCACCGACTCTTAAAATACCACTCGATCCAAATACCTAATCCAGAAAAAAAAAAAAGTATTAACTTCGGATTAGATTAATTCGCAATTTTGACCATTTTAATATATTGGAGTCCAAAATGAACGATAAAGACTCCTTTCAATTCATTTTATCTCTCGAATAACAACAAGATGCAATATTATTGTTATTCTATTTACCCATAACACCATTCCACGTAAAATATTTTTTAATATTTATTTTAAAAATTAAATTCTTATAAAATATTTTTTTAATGATAATAAATGAAGAGACGATAGTGATGAAATAATAGTAATGATGAAAAAAAAGAGTGATAATCATGATGAATTAGAAGGCTCTGAAGAAGGAAGTGGTGGTGGTTTTGATGTTGATAAAAATAATTAAATGATATTATAAGTAAATTATTATTTGTAAAATATTTTATAGAATTTTATAAACTAAAATTATGTTTACAAAAATATAAAATTTTTTATTCAAAATAAATTGACCAAAATATTTTAAAAGAATAAATGTAGAAAATATTTTTTGTTTACCTTTAAAAGATGCGTGAATTAAAGGAGGCCCGATACATGTGTGATGGTCCTTCGCGAGGAAAGTTATTAAAATGTACGTTCGTGTTATGGGAAGATGAAACGCAGATTACCCACAAGTTGGTATTGCGTTTCAAACAGTTAAGTAAAATATAAAATTTATTTTGTTTGATTTTTTTTATATTTTTAAATTATTTTAATATACTAATATTAAAAATAATTTTAAAAAAATAATAAAATATTATTTTAATATATTTCCAAATAAAACACACTTTAAAAAATAATCATTACCATACTCTAAAACACCGGTTATAAATCATACAGTTTATTTTTCCCAAGCTAAAATGATTATACATTTCTTCATTTCTGCACTGGAATTTTTTTATTATTATTATTAATGTGAGTATTCGGGTCAATTTACGCGCATCTCGACTAATATTACGAGTTCTGAAGTTAATGACCATATAAGCTTTCAGTGACCATCATATTAACAACCACAGGGCTCGAACCTGAGATCACATGGAGAGCAAACCCCTTCCTCAACCTGGGATCTTTTTTTTTAGATTAACGTGGGTGTTTGAGCCAGCTTGCATGCATCTCGACTAATCTCATACACGGACTCTAAAGTTAATGACCATATAAATCTTCAATAATTTTAAAATTTATGAAACTCAAACTAATAATCTTTAATGAGTAAATTCAGAATCTTATCAATTCACCTGCTACCGGGCTCACAGACTGGGATCTTTTTTTTTTTTGATTCACGTGGGGTGTCCGGGCCAGCTTACGCGCACCACGACTATTCCCCACGGCCCACTGGACATCCTGCAAGCCCAGGAGCAGGTAAGGCACCGCGGGGGTGACAGGCGTGCACATAAAAGGTCGAACCCGGAAGAAGGAGCGGAACAAGTCCACAATAGACCACAGCAGTTAGACCCTCAAGTGCTGGGTACACACGAGGCCAGGACACTCAGGCAGGGGAAAGCCTGCCAACGCGGATCTTCATTGTATAGGACGCGGGGGTTTCCTTATCTGCCTTTATGCTCTAGTTTCTAGCAGCTGTATCATACTTCCAAAAGCTTAGTAATTTCTTGCGCTTCTTTTCTTCAAATTACTGTTAATAATATGACTGTGGCTTATTAAAAAACAATAATCATGTTTAAATTGTGTTTAGTTATTATTATTATTTATAAAAAAGATAAAGACAATTAAGATGAAAGGGATATACAATACAAAATTACGAATTTCAAAAGCATAATTATTTTAATATTTTTATTTCTACTATATATCCTCTTTCTATCTTTTTTTTTATTTTAAAATACCAACAGAGCACGTTTTCTTGTGTTCATAATATGATAAATGCCTTCTATGCCAAGACTTTTCTTCTTCTCCTATTTTCTTTCTCTTGAGAATAATGTCGAGACTTTAACGGGTTATTGAACGAGTCAATATTCATTTTCAAATTAAGAAAGCAATTTCATTGTAAATATATCGAGATTGTTAATGATTCACAGCACATTACCTAAACCATGACTATTTCGTTATTTAGACCATTATGACTAAAAAGGACTCCACAAAACAGCCTGGAGTCTATCTTGAAACCCAATCAAGTTCAGACTCCAAAATTCCAAATTCGCACCAAAGGGTCGTGGAAATTAAACTCTATGAAAGTGTTAATTGCCAATTAATTAATCAAATACCTTGAATTATTTCAACTAATGCGTTCATCGTCATAATATAGATATAAGAGTAATAATTACGATCACCCTGTAGTTCAACTTGAAAATGATGATATGAAAGCGATCGATTGTGACTTTGTGAGCGATTGAGTCCATAACGTAACTTAATGGGGATCTGTTTCTGGCTTGGTACTTGGCCATAATTTGCCAGTGAGGCTCCTTTTTATTGCTGGTAGACATAGCAGTTCAAACTCCTCGATATAGGACTTGATATTGCAATTACATTGTTCTAAACCAGTGAAATAATACAACCACATGCCCATAGATTGCTCCCAAAAAGAAAAACAAGAAGAAGAAAAGGGCATGCATAGAATCAAGCGTAGATAATTAAGCACCACAGAAGGCGGAAAAAATCAAGTGTTTATTTTCCTTTATAAGCTTGTAAAAGAACTTTTACCAATGAAAAGAGCTATCATCTTCTATAACAAGACTCTTCTTCTTCTGTAAAAATAGACTGCATGATGGAACTAGGTTGCTACTGCACCCTCTAAAAATAGAATAAGAAACGAACAAATTAATTAAGCATACTGTTTCTCCTTCTTTGTAATTTCTTCTTCGCATAGAGACGTCGCCTTATAGGCAGACACGTAAAGTGATCACGAAAGAACAATTAATGGATTGATTCTCTTTATCTGATTGCCATGTCGACCCTTTGGGATAGAGAGAGAGCATTTTCATTCACACGTTTAGGTTTAACCACCAGAGTTCGAACAGAGATGCAGTACTGTGAAACCAATTTAATCGCTCTCGTTTTTCTCTCGCAAGGAAAGTAAATAAAACCAGTTGATTTGTTAAAAACAATATAAATTATATTTTAAATTTTTATTTAATAGTTTAAATTTTTAGGTTGAGATAGTTTTTTAACATGGTATTAGAGTCTTGATAACTAAGCGGTCACGAGTTCGAATCTCAACATCCTTATTTATTTAATAAAAATTAAGAATAAAGTAAAGTGAGTTTATGCAAAATTCAAATCTAAATGATTTTTACTTGAGGAGGTATTAGAGAATAATATAAATTATATTCAAATATTAAATTTATCTAATAGTTTAAGTTTTTAAATTGAGATGGTTATTTGGTAAATATAACATATTTAATATAATATTTTTGATTAATCAACAGATTTAACATCTGGTTAGGCATATATGCTTTTGAAAAACGAAGATTCAGTGCATGCATGGAAACGTGTCTTTGTGTTTATTGTTGATGGATTACGTATTTTGGCGCTTTATATGAAAATTCAATTTTGAGCATTATTCATTGTACGTAAAGGCAAGGGCGATAAATCATTAATAGGTGGGAAGGGATTGATTGTATCCATATCCATTTGGATTTTAAGATTTTTTCTCTTATTTATTATAATTTTTTTATATAAAAAATTACTGATTTTATTATTTAAAGATCTCTAATTCCCACCAAACTACTATTAATCATCCACTCTCTTAATTCAGAAGAATAAAATATTAACATGAAAATATAATTATTCATTATTCAAATAGAAAAAACTTCATTCTAACATATTGTATTTTAGAACATCGTAATTACGTATTTGTAATACTCTTACCAAATTATCCTTTCGAGGCCGAGGATTAATTGGAAGGTTAAGATAATGCCTGGTTAGGCAAATAGCTAGGAATACACCTTCATCTAGAAGGATTAATTTGATTAATTAACTAAATTCCCAAGATACCCAAATCCTAAACCACATTAACGTTATCTTGAAAGTGGATTTTGTCTCCTTGCATACACTAATACAAACCCGAGGGTGGTAATTAATTGTCGACTCAGGAAAAAAAAAACGTGAACCATTTTTTTTTATTACTTCCTGGCCTCTCCTTTCAGCATACAGACCTCGGTTTATTGGATCTCAATAAACGAGGATGGGCAGTAGTTAACACCATCATTACCTGGGAGGCATAATCGGCAATATCTGGGTAATGGGTTCCGTTGCTTAGTTGAACACAAGCCCTAAGTGGGGACTATGACTTGCAATTGAGTTGAAATTTTGGAGTTTACAAACATGAAATAGAGATGGATTAGTACATTGGCTCGGTTCGTAGATCGGATAACTAAAAAGAAATATAACCATTAGCAACGTATTGTTTTAGCATGTCTTGTATGCCAAGCCTTTTAATTTTTATCATACTAAAGGGAAAACACTGCGCCATGCACCCTTAATTTGTTTTTAAAAAAAAGGTGTAAATGATGCATCTTTTGCTAGCCTAGCTTTCAATTACTGAAGGATCATTGGAAAGTCATGCCATGAATATTTTTTGGTCTAAAAATTTGATTTTCAACCAGCTTTGACTCAAAAACACTTGGAAAACATATTATATATTTTGATAAACCAATTTATGATCTTAAATAACTTTAAAATTGGTTCAAAATCTCAAAATCAATCATAGTGAAACTTTTCTTATCAAATGGATTTCGCCAACATAAAAATTAAAGCTTTTTTATGGTCAGAATCAATATTAATTGAGATTCTTTTTTTAATTGAAATCTAGCGACTCTCTCTTCACTCTCAAATGGAGGACTGAAGAATAATGAAAATGAAGTTTTAGATCAAAATTGAATTTTTAAAAACCAAAGGAACTAAAAAAAATTCAATTGGAAAAGTAAGAGGATCAAAGTGAACTTTCTATGAAAATTTAGAAACACCACCCCTTTTCTATGCTTTTTTCTCCACTTTAATCCTCTATCTTTGAATCTTACCCTCTCTAAAGAAATTGAATTAAATCAGCCATCAATGTGTTCCTATAAAGGGCGAAATAAAAAATAAAATTTGGAGAAGAAAAAAAAACAGAGCACTATTGTAATCCATATCCATAGTACTCTAGGACTTGCAAAAACATGTCTTCTAGTTTTTGTTAACGAGCAAGTGGTCAATAATCCTGATTAGGGCGTTGGCTATGTAAGTTATATTGCTCGGACTCATATATGGATATCAGATATTTGGACTTGTCAAATTTAAGATTTTAGAAGAGAGACACAGCTTGGAAGTATTTAAATTATGGCTGCAGCAGCTATCACAGGGGTTGGTAAGGTTGAAGTGGAGCAATCCCTAATGATAGGGTCTAAAGACTCTAAACCACCGATTGGCTGCTGCCATTACAGGGGAGGAGAGGGAAGCGAACCCTTTAGATGACGGGGGGGAAAAGTTCTCATTTCAAGAGAAAAGGGCGAAAGGGAAGTTCTCATTGCGGGGAGGAAAAGGCAAGCTGGAAAGCAGGTAAGGCCAACCTAGCAGGAGATCTAGATTATTTCACTTCACACAAAAATATACAGAAAATTCTTGGAGACCAGTTCTTTTTCTTGATATTAAGCTAGCCCACAATTCCCACTCCAAATATCATTAATTCATGGCCCAATTAATTCTAAGAGTAAACCCAAACCCAAATCCATTTCAATAAGGTTTTAGATGAATTTAATCCAACGGGATGGCGTTAAAAATTTTGCGGCCAGTTGTTTCTTCTTCTCGTTCCTCCTTTTTTCATCTACGGCGTAGACATTAAAACACAGTAACACACACACAATGCCGCGACGGCACAGGTAACTGCGAACCAAAACTGCCGTGTTCAGAGTTCTGGCGGAGTCGGACTTTATTTCATACTCGTACCCATGCAGACACCACAGGTACTTGGGGAAAGCCATGGGAGTCCGAGCATCATAGGGTATCAGTTCTGAATCATTCCATCTCTGCCGGATGCAAAATGCTCTAATTATTGAAGCGAAGTGACAGTGTAGACAGGAAGGCGAAAAAGCGTGTGCTTAACTGTCCAGGGAAAGATAGCGAACCTATAATGCAATGCCGGTCAATGTAGTTCCAAACGAACAGATGAACAAAGTTCATCAGTCTGTCATGCAGATAAACATGAAGAGAGATGAAACACAAACAGAAAAGATCTCTCTTCCACAACTTGCTAGACGAGCTTGTCCAAAGCAAGGGCCAGCAGATCAACAAGCATAAAAAGAAGAATACAAACAGTAAATAGCTTTACCCACAAAAAAAATAAGATGCTTAAACTTACCCAAACGACTGCACCAATAAGATAGGAATTAGGATAGCTATGCAACGGTTGCAACTTCTCAGCAAACAATGCATTTATTGTAAAAACACAGCAAATTAGCAGCCATGAAACCTGAAACCACATTCATGCAAGTCTCTAGAAGTTCTAAAGTTCATTATTTAAAAAAAAAAGATTTTAGTTAAAGCATTTCCTAATTGAATACTCGTCATCTTTTGTCACATGAGTAGCATGCTTAAATTATCCCCAGAAGGATCTTCAATCAATTGCACCACACAAGGATTGCATGGAATCATAAGGCGAATGCCAAGTATTTAAACATTCCAAATATTAGAATCAAAACGCTAGAAAATAACTCCCAACACCAAAGGTAAATGACTTGAGATTCAACAATCATCACACAACATTTTCTGCTAAATAAAATCGGTAAACTACCAAGTCATTTCCTGCAATTAATTGAACCCTCATTATTTTGGTAGATCAAGATTATACATAACTAGTACAGCCAGGATGAGCAATCTAGCTTGCAAGTTCTAGATTATAGATTGTTAAATAAACACTCTGAAAAGGTGGGATGAATGCAAACTAAGAAACTGTTTTGCATTGAAAGCTAGGTGTTCCTGCAACAAGGATTTTCACCTCCTTCCACGGCTTATAGGGCCAGATCTTGGGCCTGGGTGTCGAGAAAACTGCAGCCTCAAATACCTAGAATCAGGATCGTGTTCATCAACTTTATAACCTGCGGATTACATCCATGTAGTTAGCATCTCCAGACATTTCAAACAAGTATGGGTAAATTGCTATCATGGAATGACTTTTATTTGCAATTCCAATTCTTATTGTGGCAAGATGGATGATGAAAAGCCCACCCACCCCCAACCCATCTACAGGAAGGAGAAAAAAAGCAAAGCCATGGTACATATCATTCTCGTGCAAGAATTTCTTCAGAACCAACTTAGTAATAGAAATATGTAAATTGGTGCACAGCCAGAAAAAAAAATGTTAATAAGATAAGTTTTACACACGCAAACCCATATACAAAAGTGTAAAGTAGAATAGCAGCCGACATTATTGCATTAAGAAAGCCTCCAACCCCTAGCATCAGTTTCACTATAGATAGATAAAAAGATAAAATCATCACCTTGCAAGGCACTCATCGCAGTTGCTGCACATTCTGGATTTACAAAATCAACAAAACAAAGGATGATAGGATCTCCACCACGCTGCATTCAATGAAAGACTAGTCACACTTTCCAACAAGCCAGTTTGAGCATCAGATTACAAAACCAAGTATGAGAAAGTACTCTAACTCATCCACTTACTTGTCTTGCTTCTTTGCTCACAAGTCTAACTTCTTTATATCCCACAAAAGGTCGAAATATATCTATCAAATCCAGTAAAGGAACATAAATAATAGTTGGAAAAAAAGCCTTGGTAACTATTAAAAAGAGCAAGACAAAGGGTATCATCATTGTTCAACATCACTACGACATTAAAAGGATACGAGCTACTTCCCTCCTTGAGCAGTCAGGAGGAAATCCTTCAACATATAAAGTGTTGGAAGCATCTGGAGGTAGATGTGCCATTTCACGATCTGACCTAGCAATTCTATCCTCTGGTCGCTGACGAACAAAACCAACATCTCTACCATTCGATGCCAGGTCCAGACCAGCAGACCGAGGGCGAGTCATTACAGCAGAATCAGCTATCGGAAGACCACTCATTCCACCACCAATACCCCTTCCAAACCCAGCTCCTCCCAATGCACTGGCTTCTCTAGAAGCAAAAGTAGGAGCTTGCTTCACAAAAAGGACGGGTAGATCAGCAAATACACAGAGGGGTAACAAAACAACAATATATAGGGTTTGAAAAGAAGCATACCGCATTCTGAAGGTAGCGGTCATATGCTGATCCTATAGACTTACTGTCCTTGACAGTTTCATACCTAGTGCGATCATCATCAACATCTCGCGGATAATAGTTCTGCATCTCATAGCTTGAAGGCATATCTGCAAGACCCCCAAAATCAAATCCGTTGAGACTTCTATCTATATCTTACTTCTCAACAACATACAAATTATCGAACCAAACAACCAAGCAGTAGCAACAGCAGGCACCACCTCTATTAATTTTTTTTATTTTTAAATTCAACCAATAGTTCCAACATACTTCATTGTAACAGTAATTTATGGATCTAATTCCAACAAAAAGATACAGTAATCCTAATCTGCCGCTCTAAATTTTGCATATTACAAAAGGAAGGGAGAGCAGAACGTACCGTAGTCGGAACGAGGTCGTTTTAGCATGCCGCTGGAAGGGACATTGGAAGGCTGTTGCCGATTCCAGTAACCGTCTGTCATTGTTAATGTGCAGAAAGTGAGAAAGAGAAGAGTTCTTGTGGTTTTCTTAATCAGACAGGGTAGGTTTTGGCTTGGATTTCTTTGGAGTTTTGAGATTTTTGTCAAAACCCTACAATTGGTCTCGAGGGGGAGAGAAACAAAAAAACAGAATTAACTTCGTCTGTCTTTCCTTTTGTTTTGTTTTTTGTTTTTTTTATTCACTAGGCCTCTCTGTCTGGTGGGGGAACGTGGATCATTAATCCTACCTACGGGGCCCAACGATTGTAGCTTCGGGCCGACTATCCCAATAGCCCGCTACATGTGCTGTGGCCGGGCCTTACTTGTCCAAAGATTATTAAGTATTAATTAAGTATTATTAAGTATAAGTGTGTTTGAAAATGTGATAGCGATTACGGTTTAAAATATTTTTTACTTATATATGCATCAAGATAATATTTTTTTTATTTTTAAAAATTATTTTTAATATCGACACATCAAAACGATATAAAAATATTAAAAATATATAATTTTAAGCAAAAACAAATCTCAAATTGTGATGGAACACGGTTTGAACTGTTTTTCTAAACAGGGCCCAAAACTTGTGATATTTCTATTGTATGCGTATTCTGGACCAAGAAACAATAGATATGTTCTATTGTGGACTTGTTCGATAGAATTTTGCAACTCTAAGGTTTAGGATGGGTTGTTTTTTTTCTATTGATTTATTTGTTATTTTATAGGGTAATGGGAGGCATTGTAGTAATTTTATATTGATTTTAACGACACAATTATGATATCGACCATGAAAATTAAATAGTCATAGCTTTTGGTCCAGGGCCTTATAGTTATTTTGTTTCTCGTTGAACAATATAACTACTCCATACCCTTGACTTTCAAATTTTTATAGCATTGGCTTTAGGGGTCTGGTTATAATTTCATAATGATTTATTTTTTGTTATTATTGTTTAGTTTTAAGCGCATTTTTTATTTTGTACAAAAAAAAAAGATATAATTATTGACGCGTACCTCAAACACGTTAGCTGCTCTGTTGCTTTCAAACGATGTATGTTGCTGACTCTAGTGGTTTTAATCGTGCTCCCGTCATGTTATTTGATTCATTTCAACGTCCTCTTCCTCTCTTAGCGGCATGTGTATGGTGGTTTAGCTGGGTTGGGTTTGATGCTAATTTGCTTTTCTTTTCCTTCTCTTTCTTCTTCGGATTGCGTGCTGACCATGCAAAAAATTAAACCATCACCCTATTTCCTTTTTATTTTTATTCAGTCAATTTTCTCTTAATTGCAATTGTTTCAATTACATTGATTTTTTTTTCATCTCATCCCTAATAATTCTTTTAATTGCTATTTTTTTATTCATTTTCTTAATTGATTTGTTTTTTTTCAATTCTATTCCTAAACATTTAATTTCATTTCATTTTTCCCTAAACATTTAATTTTAGTTAATTTTTATGTCGAATTCAGTCACGATTCTTTTAATTATTATTTATTTTGTTTTGCATTTTTTATTTTATTCACCCGGTTTCATATGTGTTTTTATTTCCGTTGTCTTTTATTGATTTTACTAAATAAATTTAGTTGATACAAGCGAGTAAATGTTTTAATTTGTGAGATCAAATATCTTGATCTAAGTCTATCTTTTAATTTTTTTCACTTTCTATTTTAGTTATTATTAACGATTTTTTTATCTACATAGATAATTATCAGATATTTGGATAGACTTTTTGATTTACACTTATAATTTTATTATGTAAAAAAAATATCAAAATAGTCTCTATACTCAAGTTTTTTTCTTTTAAAAAACAAATTATGGCCCGCTGCAGAAAGCGGGTCAAATAAAATCTTTATTTTCCCTCTAATAAGTTGTTTTTTCTCCCTTATTTTTTTGGATGCTTTTTTGTAATTGATTTATTTTTTCATGATTTCATCTTTTGACATTTGATTTGTTGGAGATATGGCTTCATACGATCTTATTATTCTGCATTTGTTTTTCTAAAAGAAAATATTGGTTTTGTAATTATTTTTAATTTTTTTTCTATGGGTTTGTCCCAATCTAATGATTCAAGAAATGAGTTTTGCATGTTGTTTTTTAATATAAATTTTTTTAGAATTGTTTGTTTTGTTTGTTGATTTTTCAAGATATTATTGTAATTCATTTATATTATTTTTTTGGTTTTATAAAAATGAAGTTTATTTTTCAAAATAAAAATATTCATTTTTAAATAATATTGATGATGTATTCGGCCTTGTGTAATGTTTTTGTGGCGAGTTTATCCAGTCAGTTTCATTTGTGTTTATCTTTTATGTCATGAGTTTTTTAGGATGTATATCTTTTTTTTATTGATTTAAGTAAACAATTTTAGTAAACACAATTAGATGAATGTTTCATTTTATATGATTAAATATCTTAATTTGTATTTATTTTTTAATTTTTTAATTTTTCTTTTGCTTATTGCAAACGATTGTTTTTATTTATTTACATAAATGGTTATTAGTTTATTTAACTAGATGTTTTCACAAGCTTTTAATTTTATATTTTAATTTTTTTATGTTAAAAAACACATTAAAACAACATGCATATCCGCTATTTAAAAATAAAAATAAAAACAATATATCCCACATCAAATCACGAGTTAAATGACTATGTGGTGTTCTAAATACGAACAAACTGGCCTGTGATGATTTGTTTTCATTTTACTTTTAATCCGATCAATAAATTAACCGAGCTCAAAATCCTCCTCACAAAACTAATGCACTCCAACATTAGATAAGTTTTCTTACCGGTTATGAGAAGTGAAAATAGAATAAAAATCTTTCATTTGTCAAGAAAGGGTAGTCTATAATTGCATCCACACAAAATTGATGTCGAATAAACATTAAGTTATAAAAGGGTATCCATTAAATTAAAATTCGAAAATAGATAAGGGTAATTGTCGATATGCATGGATATGATAGCAGTCCTCGATCGGTAGGAGGAAACTAATAGGCAAATTTGCGACAACTCCAGAGCGTTTAAGGGTTTAACAAGTAGAAACAAGTTTGGTTCTTTTTGGACAGTTCAATTAGACTAATGTCCAATCCTCGATTCAACCTTACAGTTACTAAGGAGCCAAAATCACGAGGATCTCCATGTTACAGTGAAGTCTGAAAATGGGTCTGCCGCTGATAATAATTCCATCACTGGATTGCATATTGTACATGCAGAACAAGATTGGCTTTTATCCAATCCATCATTGAACAACTTGCTAGATCTTGTTCGCCATGAGAGACAAAATGGAAGCTATCAATGAGCAGTGATATATATGCAAGCCCCCTATTGATGTTGCCAACTCAAAGCTAACAAGTTTCTCTTGGTATTTTACAGTGCGAGAGACTCGCTGCCACTCTGCTACCATTTTACTCGTCGGAACAAGAAACCTAGCCCATGCATGTCGGGATATGATGTAGACACGACATATACGATCCCACAAAGGCACAAACACAAACAGTGAACTACTTACCTTTTCTTTTCTTCATTTCTTTTTTCATTTTTCATTTTTCACTTTATCCATGTTGTGGTATCTGTGTCTCCTGCCACATGCATGCATGTCAGAGTTTATTTCGTATATATCTGGGAAAGTTTTTTTTCCTTTAATTTATTGATTTCAAGTCTTCAATTTAGTATTTTATACTGTAATGTATTATTTTGAACTTATTACCATTGATGTTGATTTTAAAACTATTTAAAAAATAAATTGAATCTTAAAACGTAAAGAAATAATAATTTGAGATCTATAGTTAATTAAAGAAACTTGGAGAAAAGTTAATATAACCAGGAAAATGTAGTTTTCCTCTATAGGTAAAATGACCAGGAAAATGGCATTGCATACAAGGTGTGGTTTCTCACATTTATTTTTAGAAAGTATTTGGTAATATAGTAATGATTGTTTTTTTAAAAAAATTTTATTGAGAAATACATTAAAATAATATTGAAATTTAAAACACAAAAAAAATAAAAATAAAAATAAAAAAACATTTTTTTCATCAAGAAACATAACATGTGGCGGTTATAGATTTAATTTAATTTAACATGCATCCATTTGTTCACGCTAAAGGACAACTTGTTTATTATGTATTGTCTGATTTTTGGCGAAAACACTTATCAATTTCGGCAATTGAGTATTTTGTTTTTATCTGCACTGTTACACGTTAAAAATCCTTCTGTTATAGGTCGAGGTCAATGACAATGGAGGTTAATTTTGACTTTAAAATCACACGTGTCATGTTTCAAGTATGTAATAGGTAGACATGGATTGAAGAGAATATCACTTGCCACACTCATAATTAATTTTACTGGTCCATCAAGGAGGAGGATCATGTGACCCTTCGGCAAAGAAATGACATGTCATCCGTCCCCCCATGAGCAGCGGTATTAACATTGTTTAATAAAAAATTCTCAGTTTAATATTAAAAACCCCAATTCTCGGTTTAAAAACGAGGGTGGGAAGCCGTCTGGATGTAGGTAATTCAAGTGGGACGATGATTTTATTTGTGGAAGGGCAAGAGATATAATCCATGGTTTGAAAAAATTCAAAGGAGATTGATTAATGTATATTTGATATCGTGGAGTGCTTTTTAAAAATAATTTTTAATTAAAAATATATTAAAATAATATTTTTTTATATCAATACATTAAAATTATCAAAAATACACACCTAAAAATTATTAATTTAATATTTTTTGGACAGAAAACTATTTAAAAGGCAGAAATTAACACAATATCATGCGCCACCCAAGTTTTAAGAGCATACATTGCCAATTTGATAGATAGCTTAAAGAGAGTGTTGGGTGTACTTGTTATTTTAGGCATATCATTATAAATCGTTTAATTTGGAAAATAAAAAAAAAACTAAGTCAATAGATCCAAAACAAAACAGGTGAATTTGTTTTGTGAAGTATGAGAATTGGCAAATTCATTTAAAAAATAAAAAAAGAAGGAAGAGAAAGAAGGAAAGAAATATGAAATTAAAATTAACGCCTTCACGATACCCAGTTTACTTGCGCATGTCCAGCATCTCACGCAAGAATTTAAGTTATCCAGGCCCGTCCACTAGTAGATTCTTCACGGGTCCTTGAATCCCCATTGATGTAGCTAGGAGAGGAGACTATCTATCTATATATAGGATCCAAAGTACTTTCGAAATTAGATTTTCCCCTTCGTCTTTGCAGTAGTGAGTGCACAATTTACTATTCCCACGTGAACACCTCGGCTCCTATTCGTATAAGTTTGAGCGATCAGTTCACCTATATGCATGTGTTGTGTAGTTTATATTCCATGAATGCATATTTCCAGCATTTTTTTTATTTAGAAAAAAAAAACGAAACGCAAGGAGGACAAGGGAAACGCCAAGCCCGAAACCACGATCCAATTCCAAAATCCGAATTCTCCAATAGTTCGGCTGCGTTTATAAAATATTTAAGCTTATAATAGAATAAATGAGAGAGAATTGGAAGAGAGAATTATCTCCACAACTAATATATATAAATCTGTCTACGTACTTTAAAAGTTATATATGGCATTTGAGAAATGAAAACTATGTATTTCCCTTGTGATTTGAGAAAAGAGCTATAAGTTATTGTGATTAGATTTGACTCAAGTAACAGTTTCCACAAACTGGGTTGGTGAGATGACTTGTATTTACCTCTTATACTAATTCCTATGAAGGGAAAAATGACTACGAGCTAGTGTGTTAATTTTAGCTTGATATTGTTCATGTTTTTCGACAATGGAATAACGAGTCACATTGTCATCATTAATGATTACAAGCATTATCCATAACTGTGACGGATGGCACTGGTAGCACCGTGTTCTTCTTAAAAGCGCAAGAAAAACACCCTGCTTTGGTTTCCATTAGTGAGCAGAAAAGGTATTCATGCTTCGAATGATGTAGACATGACAAATTTCCGGGCCCTGGATAATGCTTTGATAACATGTAGGATGATGACCCCTTTTTTATTTTGTTTTGTTCAATCTGCTGGAAAATATATTTTGTCTTCTCTGCCCATGATTGCAACATGCTCCTCGCCTGCGTGCTCCTAAAGTACCATGCAGGATTAGCAATCAACTGTAGAGAAACTCGAGTGTGGGTTCAGGCTAAAATGGAAGGAGGAAACTCGATCGGCTAAAATGGAAGTACCGGAAGGAAGGAAGAAGGATAAATAAAAAACAAAAGAAATGATAAATAAAATAAAATAATTTGTTTTCATGAAAGTTGATTAAATCAGGCACTTCTTTCACACGGGGAAGAAAAAGATATCGCAAAAGTAGATCCAATCACGTCGAAAAAAGCTCTAGCAGCATTTGCCATTGAGCGGGGGGGGAAGCTATTCACCTCCTCTACGAACAATGGAATCCGTTCTGTGACTTCTTTTCCCCAAAACGTTAATCTATATCTGTGTGTGTGTGAACGTAATAAACGCAGGGGTATGAATTGAATTAATTGGAAACATTAGGTCGCCATGTCAAACAATTTTGTTATATTAAATTTCTTAACTTCAAGATGAGGAGGGATTTCACTGCAACAAAAGAAAAAAACATTAGAAGCCAAATAATTAAATTTTGCTTTAGTGTTAGCCATTTTAGTATTTTGAGAAAAATGAGAATACTAAAAGGTTTCGATACGTCAGTTTAGGTTTTTTGCTTTCGAGGATAGTTAAACAAACCGATTTACCCCAAATTAATTTTATAGTGTCAAATAAATCCAGTAAAAAAACTATTTTACCTTCCAAATCTCACTTCATTGGTTGTTACTATGAAGAGCAAAATATTCATTTCATTGTGAGAATTAACAGTCAAATCGTGAGTGTTTCTTGTCTCTTTAATATTTTTTTTTAATAAATACATCAAACCCCTCCATTGTACCTTAAAATGCAAATGGCCCCATATGCAAAACAAGAGGCCGACCAGGCTATGTAGGCTGTGTAATTGTATGAAATCGAGCGGTCCCTCGCTTTACAATTTTGGCTTCTTGTCCCCAAAGTTAGCCTTCGGAAGTAGCCTTCTCTTGTTCAACTTCCCCTTTCTCATCATTTATGCTTCATTTCACTGGCCTCAAGATTCTCACTGCCCCCATCAAAATTATTGCAATAAGGCGGCTTTCAAGGTCTTTATCACGTTGCTGCTATAATAAGCGCATCATTAGTAGTTTAGCACCATTACTCTAATCACTAATCCAACCCATCATCACCGAGAAACTTTTTCAACTTTTGACATTTTTTCTAAAATTTGATCGATGTCGCCGTATAACCCTTGTATGGAAATGGAGGAATTGGTTTGCTGTTGATTCACAATCATATTTACATTTCGTCTCAGAACAGAAAGGCTTGCAAACTAATGAAAAAAAGAAAATGATGGCAACCAAACTGGACCTAAGGTACCATGTCTCGTTATTCAAGCTTTTGGAAAGAATTTAGCAGTACAGAATTTCGTGCTGAAAATCTTAGCAGCTTGTGAATGTAAGTGACAGAACACAGAGAAAGAGGGTGAGATGGGATCGCTTCCATGGCAAAACCTGTTTTCTTCTGATACAGAACAAAGCAACAGGTGGCTTAAAAACAAAACATAAAGTGGATTGATTAACTGGGCTAACTACATATTGTTAAGCTGTTTTGTCCTGGAACCATACTTAGTTGATGGAGGGCCATAAAATTAGGTTAACAACTGAATGCGAACGTGTTCGTGGTGGTTAATTCCCAACCACGTCGAAGATTACAATGCAAGCACAGGTGGGATTGATGAAATTTATTTTTATAATTAATTGATGATTGCCGAGCTATGAAACCAACCTCTTGATGCGAGATAATTCTTTGTTATTGCTCCGTCGTGGGGGTCGCTTTACAAACGATAAGGGGCAACGTTCACCCTTTCGTATAGTTTTCAGTAGTCGGAAAGTGTTTTAGTAAGAATTTGAATATTTTTTTTGTTTTAAATTAGATTTTTTTATATTTTTAAATTAATTTTATGTAATAATATTAAAATAAATTTAAAAAAATAAAAATATATATTATTTTAATATATTTTTAAATAAAAAATTTTAAAAAAACAATTTTTATTACAATATCAAACCAGTTCTAAATAAAAAAACAAATTGTTAGATATTTTAATGCCATGATTGAATGAAAAACTTTATTTTAACGGTTTTGGCCAACTGCCATAGAAACTCAAGAAATCAACACACACAAATATGCTTATATTTAGACTGGTGGAGTAAATTAGTAAAATATTAATTGTAGGGGAAAGGAGATGCTTTTATCGAATTGAAAATGCAGTCTTTATGAGACTTCAATTCGATGTTACCCACGCTAATCACTTATCTTAAAAGTGAGAGTAATCAACCTCCTAATTTTGACATTTTGTGTGTCGCGTAACAAAGGGTTTTCCTGCTACATATCAGCACTTCCTCGGACTTGAAAGCCGAATTTCCAACCACTAAGAAAAGGCTAGTTCAGACTTCAGATTATGTAGCGATGGGCAGTGTTTATAGTGTATACTCGTGAGGTCAGAGTCAAATTTGCAATGGGATATTGAGAGGATCGGTGCTGATGGCATCCCAAGTTGCCCCTTACTGTGCTTTGATCAACTACTTTCGTCCTTAATTGGAGTAGAGGAGACCTGCACATTGGAACATTTCTCATGCTCTGTCTCAAGGTGGGAAGATTGAAACTTTGCTGCGCAGATTTGACACTTTCCCATTCCAATCGGTTTCTTATGGAAAAAAAACTCATAATTTTACCTAATTATATATAATTAAAAAGGTTCACTCGTTATAACCAGTTGAGTTTGAAAAAACATTCAAGATTGACTCATTATAACTGGTTGAGATTGAAAAAACATTCAAAAATTTAACGTATTATATGCACCTCTCCAAGCAATGAACTTAATCTCTTCAGTGCTTATATACATCAATCTTTAAAGGATAAACATAGTCTTCCTAATACTATATATATCAATCTCTAAGATATAAACTTGATCTTCTTAATGCTATATGTACTACTCTTCAAATGATGAATTTAGTTTCTTGGTACAAATAGCAACATCATCTGATCACCATTCTTCAACATGGGGCTCTTATGCCCCGTAAAAAAAGATCACGATGATCACTTTTTAGTAGAGGGCTCTTAAATCTCATGACAATGCTAGGAAAGCTACATACTTCCACTCTTCAAATAACCTATAATCGCTTAGAAATTTTTGAGTATAAGTTCACCATCATTGGGTTCCACATAATCATTTAGAAATTTATATAGATGATGGGCATAATACCATCAATCTCTTAGAATTTTTCTAAGTACAGTTTGGTCTTTTATGTTTGAAAAAAAAAATTCAAACCAAATGCATATTTCTCTATTTTTTTCCCAGCTTACCCCATTTTATACAAGTAAACCTCATTACTCTATCCAAACTGGGAGATTAATTAAAATCTTTGTATATTATTATATCGCAAAGATTAAGGGGCTACTGATTTAGTATATTTGTATATATCTTTACCAATAAATGTCGAACCAAGAAAAACATACGAGCATAAATTTTGCCGAATTCTAGGTGCGTTGGGCTAGCACGCACCAGCACCAAACACGTCATAGTAGAGACGCGTTAAGACTAGTGTTAACCAAACCCAGCCACAATTAGGTTTGGCAGTTTGCCAAGCGCAGCCTCGGGTGGGCTTGGTGGTGTGCCAACCTAACCCCAAGAAGTCTTAAATCTATCATAACTTGTTATTTCTTTATTTTTTAGCTGGATAAAATGAGTGGAATACAACTCACAATGTAACTCAAAATATCACAAAGATGAAGTTACACTCCATCCCTTTTCTACACAAAAGAACAAAATCTATAGGTTATAAATACATCACGAGACATTCATAACAAAAGTTCACAATCTTCATTTTTTAATGCATATATATTTTAAGAGTATCTTTCTTTAGAATAATATTATATTTTCTCTTTCTAGAAAGATGTTTATTTAAGTATCGAAAAGTCCCTACCTCTAATAAAGAAGACAGTGAAAATAAATAAGATTGTTATAATTAATTGATTAACTAATTATCCAATTTGAGAGCTATATTTCCAAGCTACTTGAATTTTTAGAATTTTATAAGAAGAATTCCAATACAAAAATATAATTATGTTCAAATTATGCTACTTCTCAAGTATTTGTTCAATCTATGTCATTATTTCAAAAATATATATCAACCTGTATCATTTATATATAAAAAAAAAAAAAGGAATTCGCATAAAGAAACCGAAACGAGAGCAACAATACTTGTCAGTTCAAAGAAGGACTATCCCAACCCCGTACTAAAGACCATATCTTCTTAGAATAATTCCATTTACACTTATCAACAAGTAGATTCAGTAGAGAAACAGCCATTCGAAGAAGGCTACCATATCAACTCATCATCATCAATTTGAGAATAGACGACGGAAGCAAGCTGTCAAATAAGCTTCACCTCCATTTACCCTGATCAGTAGCAGGGTCCCTAAGACTAGCATGGATCGGGTGAATAGGTTATCAGAGGATCCAAGAGACCATCTATCCAAGAATCAACCCGAAATCGATCCAAGAGAACATCTTCCAAAACACAAGGCTAAACTAAAGCACAAAGCTTTCCACAGAGGAGACGAATTCGGTCTGGCATAGAGAGCAGGAATTATGTCCTCACAAACCATACACTTACTCCTTAAAACCTCAACCCATAAATTACTTTTCGAGCCAGCAGACCCAACCAAATTTCATCAACATGACACTACTCGTAGTGCCTGAATATTTCAGCCAACTCCTTCGCGCCTGTTTGGTTGACAAATTTTTAAAAAAAATAAAGGATTTTTCATGATTTTGATATTATCATAAAATTATAGTAGAAATAGGAAATTTTTACGGTACTAGTAATATTATTTTCTGAATTTATTAAAAAAAAAAAGCAAAATCAAAGAAAAAGAAAAAATAAAACTTATAACCCAAAAAAAAGAGGATATTTACATCTATTATTTTTTTTATTGTATCTATTTTTTTAAAAATAAATCTAAAAATTAACTAATAAAATAATACTAATTACTCTTTATATATCATAAAATTTCTAAAAAAAAATCTTTAAAATATCTAAACAACATTATCAAGCAGTGAAAAATACAACTAGAAGTTGAGAGTTCTTGAAACGGGAACGCCAATGGAGACCGACCGGCGTTCCAAGGCCGATTTCATTGTGTATCCCTTCCCATCACATGACAGAAATTTGAATGATGGAAACTTGAACAAGTCTACGGAATAGGCGGCTAAGATAGTCGTCAAATAATCCGCCCTTTTTTTAAGAAAAAAGATTAATAATCGCCGCAAAGAAAAAAGAAAAAAGAAAAGGGAAAGAATTAGTTTAATTACAAGTGTGTTTGAAGTTGAATTTTTTCAACTTGAAATTAATTTTGTTAGATTATTTTAATATGTTGATGTTAAAAATATAAAAATATATTATTTTTATATATTTAAAAACAAAAAATACATTTAAAAACAAAAACCATTCCCACTTAGAAACTAGAAAGACAATCTCCGGTAATCAGACAGCGGGTCCTGTGAGAATGCAGCAAAGACATCATCAAATAAACATGGTCGCTCACCCACCAAATCAAAAGACACGGCTTCGGAGAGGGAGAAGCTAGCCCCAGATGTGAGAGGGTGTTTCTTGTCATTTTAAAAAGGGCCCCTCCTCAAAAGCAAGGAAAATGCACACACAGCAACACTAATCCTTTTCATCGGTGTATTATTCATGGGAATACTGCACCAAGCTTTTTAAAAATAAATTAAAAATGTCACCATCCCTCGATTTCCGAAAAGCTTTGAGATGACCAGGAATCAAAATCATGAAGACGATCCATCCACACACGGGTTTTGTCCCTTTTTGTTTCGTTCTGGTGTTCCCTTGACTGCCAAGCCTCCTCATCTCTCTTTATAATCAATTGCTGACTGGACTGTGGTGGATTATCCAATCTGACGTCATCTCTTTTCCTTTTTCTTGAAATTAAACTCACGTCGATATAAAATAATTTGAATAACCTACTTCTATTTTTAAAATATAATAAAGATTTTTTAAAAAAATATTTTTTATTTTAAAATAATATTTTTTTATTTTTTTAAAAAAATTGATATTAAAATAACCTAAAAATATAAAAAAATATTAATTTAAAATGAAATAAATTAAAAAAATTAAACTCTTTTAAAAATATTTTTAAAACACAAAAATAATCAAAATCTTAACATCTAACAAAGATTCAAATCTCATTGTTTCAAATCTTCTTTCTTTATGTGTGGATGTTTTTTTTTTATTATTATTTTTGAGGAGAAGGGTTTATACACACCTGGAGTATTCTTTTTCTACTTAAATTACATGTGAGCTATGGCCACGCAAGGGTGTAGGCTTGTTTATGTGTGTTTTTATTAGTTTTCTTAGCACACATATTATTTAATTACTTTTTAAAATATAAAAAATATTTTAAATAACATAAATAAATTTATTTGTTTACTGAATTAAATTTTTCGTTTTTAAATTTTTTGAAAGACTCCAATTTCCAAGTGAAAGATTGATTAACTATCATTAAATTGTTTATAATACAAATAACTTTTAACATCACCATACAGGAATGAATGAAAGATATACATTTCAAAAAAAAAAAATTCAGTGTTTAATAACAAATTGACACGTATTTATCTTGTAAAAACTCTCCAAAAAAGTCCATTAAAAATATGCGATAATATTCTTTAAAATATCCTCTCATGCGATACATCGTGTTTTAATATCTTTATTTCTTAAAAAAGGTATTTTTAAACTGAAATTCCAAAGCAGAATATGTGGTTTATGCTAAATAAGCTGGTGATACGATGGACAGAAAATTTTGTTAAAAAATCACAAAATAAAAATATTCTTTTACTACGTCTTTTCTGCCACGCAATCACAATTGGAAAACGAAAACGAAAACGAATAAATTTTGGGAGGAGATAAGCTAATGAGCAATGTCCACGTAGCTATGATCTTATACATTGGATCGATCGAGTTTATGTAATCTAAATCAATGTAAATTAGTATATGTTATTCGATCTGCTAATATAGATATGATCTTATTCAATTAGTTTGTTTTTGCGGTTTGAGAGGATTTTTATAAAAAAAAATAATTTTTTAAATTAATATTTTTTATGTTTTTATACCATTTTGAAGTATTAAAGTTTAAAATAACTTTTAAAATAATAAAAAATATTTAATATATTTACAAGTAAAAAACACTTTAAAAAACAACAATTAACATAGTAACAATCAGGATTTAAATATCAAACTTAGCCATCACCTTCCCACCAAAACAAGAATAGTGGTGTAATAATTTTGAGGAGTGTAGCTTAACTGGTCAGTCTTGAGTTTGCTCCTTAGAGATCATCAATTCAAGCCCTACAAATCTTATGGTCACTGAAGACTTACATGGTTGTTAACTTTAGGGCTTGTGGAATCAATCGAGGTGTGTACAATCTAATCCGAATACCTGTATTAATAATAATTAAAAAAAAATAGTGGTGTAACATTTCAGCTCGATGGGACCTAAAAAAGCCCTTAACAGTGCTGCAACCCGACTGCCTTTTCACTGTACAATCCCACATGTTGGTATGAATCTCACCTAAAAGAGAGGGTTGATGGAGAACTTTGGTTCAATCCCGGCGGATTGGTCTAAATATGATCTCAGAAGACTAAGTAAGATGTTATAAAGTTAATCAACCATTAAAGAACTTGAATTCATTCGTCATTTTCATTTGATGATTGAAGGCATAAAGTGCAGATTGACGGTATTTGCTTACCGAAAAGAAATTTCTGCCATTCAACCCCGAATAAAAGATTTATTACAAGCCACGCAGCAGCTCACCATCCATAGACCAGTAAATTCTATTGGGAAAAGAAACGCAGGAGACCAGTCAATGTTTCTCCACATAATACCATCCCTTCGGCATTTTCTCTACTCGCTCGCTTGTGCCGTGAAAAGTTTCATTTGGTAGGCCAAAAAAATTAACCCAGCTTTTCCATCCATGTCTCGGTTAAGGTATTGTCGCTGTCAATTTCTGGTGTCCCAGTAGTCAAATCATATGCCATCGTTTCCTGAAGAGTAGAAGATTACGATAGAGAGAGAGAGAGAGAGAGAGAGAGAGGAAATAAACTATAAAAAATAAATAACCACAGTATAAGCCAGCCTTGGAAAGCAGACGATGAGACACTTCAATTCTGATTTTCCATCTCTCAAATGGAAGTGAAGACGAAGAAAAGAGAGAGATTAGAATAAAATTTAGGGTTCTTCTTAATTCGAGGTCTTTTTTATATATTATATAAAAATCAATTTAGTAATTATTTTATCATACCTAGTTTTTTTAACCGTGTAAATTTTCAAATTATAGTGGATAATTGCAATTCGTATGCTAAATGTAATTTTCTCAAAATAAAATTTAAAATCAGTATATTTAATGAAGAATATATAAATAATACGTGGTCTAATGGTAAGAGTTTCGAATTAAGATATTTGTTTTTCCTATGATCTCAGGTTTAAGTTCTGTAGTTATTAATATGATGGTCACTAGAGGCTTACATGGTCATTAACTTTAAGGCCTATGGGATTAGTCGAGGTGCGCGCAAGCTGATTCGGACACCCATATATATGTATATATATATAGACACACACATACATACATCTCGGTATTTATTAGATTTTAATAAGATATTGACATTTATTTATGTCATGAAAGCTTTTTAAAAAAATAATTTTACAAAACAAACCTGTGTTAGCCTCTTTTGTAGGCATGGTCAAGGATGGAAATAATATTCTTCAAAATATTCTCATATACATGATGACAATAAAGTTTTACGAATAATTTTTATCAAATTGCCTCTTAAATATATAAAAAGAATTTATAAAGTTTGATGAATAATTTTATCAAGTTGCCTCTTTTCATTATCAGCAAGAGATATCAGAAGTATTAATAATAAATGACTCAAAGAGTGGCATGGAGAAAAACCCAAGGATACGATTTAATTATTTGATGAATTCTAATGCGATTTTCTTATTGTTATTGTTGTGTATGTGTTTTTCTTTCTTTATAGTTGTTGATAGCTTTTAAGCTTTTTTTAGATCTTTGACAGTGAAAATAGAAGTCAATTATTTGCAGTTTTATACACTCGTAAATATGCTTATAATGAAAAAAAAAGCAAGAACATTGATGAGTTTTAAAATCTAAAATACTTAAAAACAAAGCTGATGTATTTGATAATTGATTGATTTTTTAATTTAAATAATTTAATTTATTCTCTATAGTTAGAGTATCTGGTGATTTTTTATGGAAAGCTTAGAAGATTGATAACCGGTAGCAAGCAATACTTAATAGGTTAGGTAATCGGTAACTGTGATAGTAGCGGGTAATGCCTGGTAAATCAGGTAATCGATAGCTGTGATAATAACAGATGATGTATAGCAAGTCAGGTGACCGGTAATTAGTATCTATAAAAAGTCGCATTTGATAGACGCTGGGATTATTTGATGGTAAAGCCAGTAACCCTGTAAAGAGAAAATGTACAATGTTATTTTATAAAGATAGATTTTGAAAATATATATGCTGAAAATGTTGAAAATAAAGAGACTGTGAAGCCTTAACTTAAAAGATTCATAATATATTTATAACCCATAAATCTTATTATTTTGTGAAATTTTAAGGAGGTCTGAGTTGAAAATCTATTTTCCAATGTGTTTCTACTCAAAAACACATAATAAAAACCATGCAAACTATCATAAATTATCTAACAACCTAGAATAACATGTAAAAACAAAAATCAATCGAATTAAAAAAATTAAAATAGAACCTAAACTCTTTTTTGAGGTACATTTATAAACATAACTCATAACAGTCGAACTTTTATCATTTATTGAAACTCCATGATAAAAAAAACAAAGAGTTTCGTTACTGAAAAATAGCTAGATAAACTTCTTTCTTCTCCTCATTATTTTTAGATGATTTTATCTCTCCTTTCTTTAATTTAAAAACTAAAAATTAAAAAAATAAATTTTTTGATCAAAATAGAAATAGTTGCTAATATAGAGCTATAGCCACATGTTTTATCTATATTTTTTTAAATATTTTAGTCTTTCATTTTTCTATTTTGTATTTTTATCATAATTCCAAGTCTAATTTATTTTAACGAGGTTATAAAAGGGTTTGATTAAAAAAAAAGATATTAGAATAAAAAAAAACCAAGTTGTTTTCAATGTTCATACTAAAAGCAAACCACTTCCATCCGTTTATAGCTGTTTTATTAATAATATTTATTTATTAATCATGAAAAACAAATTTTAAAAACCATGATACAGAATATAAAATTTTCAAAGAGTTTTTACAGAACCCTGCAGTCCATCCCTCTGTCTTCGAACGCGAGAGATCTCTATAACTCAAATCACGATGGTTGATGAAAAGAAGAGTTTTTATGCAAAAGCCTCAAATGACCCGAGCCATTACACTGTTAACCTAACTACCATATGAATTCCCTCTCAACACCTGACAAAGAATCGTTAACTCTCTACTCACGGGACATATCTATAAGACCTCGGCTTTTATTAGAGTGTGTTTGGCAGTGTGGTTGTGGTTGTTTTTTAAATAATTTTTTATGTTAAAATACATGTAAATGATATTTTTTTATTTTTTTAAAATTATTTTTGACATCAACACATCAAAATGATTTGAAAACACTAAAAATATATTAATTTAAAGTTAATAAAAAAATAAAAAAATTTTAAATTTTATTAAAAGTGCTTTTGAAACGCAAAAACACACAGGTCCTAGAAACAACCTAAATATCAGTCCAACCTAAATATCGGTACAACTATTATCCTAATTCCCTAGATTTCGTGTGTCTAGACATGAGTTTGAAAATGTAAATGTGATTATTTTTTAAAGTGTTTTTTATTTAAAAATTTATTAAAATAATATATTTTTTATTTTTTTAAAATTATTTCTTATATCAATGATAAAAATTCTAAAAATTATTAATTTTAAAAAAATATTTTTTAATTTTTTAAAAAACACATTTAAAACACAAGATCCACCTGTCCTAAGCAATTCAATACATTCTCCTCGTTGGTCTCCAAAAATCTGAGCGGCATAAACGGCACCGTATCCTGGGACCCATGCAGTACTTCTCTTTTAATGGCTCGACACAATATCCTTGCTCTCTTTTTCATCGAAACGAAAGTTACCTGCCCTACCCCTGCGCTAGCGTTGGACTAAAGTACACACCGCCGCTTTTTTTACCACCACGTCACTCTCCATCATAGGCATTTTCGTCACTTAAATGTACCAAGGCAAACGATAACCTTCTCGCTGTGTTACGTGTCCGTTACCTTAACACCCCACTACCTCTACGTGCGCCCCCCCCTCTCCCTCAGCCTCGAAGCAGAAAGTCCAACATAACACAAGAGCGTTAACTCTTCACAACTCCCGATAACTAGGGACCTGTTTGGCTACCTCTCAATCCCTCTCCCCCCGCCTTTTCCTTTATGTTTTCCCCTCTCTTTCTTTTTCTAAAGAAAAAATATCAGGAAGTTCATTACCTTTTATAGGAGGGGCAAGAAAGTTTAAATTTTTATTTATGGAAAAATAAAAAAACCTACATTACATTAATTGTATTGTAAATATATATAATTAAAAAAATAATAAAAATCTCTTAATGTTACCCAAGATTTGAAATAATAATAATAATAATTACCTAGATTTCAAACCCTCTTTCATGATAACAAACAAATTATATTTATTTTTAAATCATAGTGTGAACAATAAGTTTTATTTTCTAGAAAATCAAGTTTTTGTATAAAATCATGGTAATTCAACTTAGCTCGATTTTATAGGTTAACCAAGGATCTTGAATCGGGTCAGGTTTTAAATTGAATCAACAAACATATTAACCCGATGAAATTCGTTTTACTGGACTACAATCGATAAAATTTGATTTTTTATAAATTCATTTTAAAAAATAATAAAACATAGCGTTTCAACATAAATATTAACCCAAATTGATACAATTACAAAGCAAACTACTCCCATCACGTTCTTAACACACTTTATTTGAAAGAAATCAAGGGAAGAAGAGAACTATTTTCACGAATAATCTTGGCAACATACCGCTTACTCATTGATCTTTCTAAGAACTAATTCAAAGGATGCACCAAACAAGTAATTTAGAAAAGTAAAAAATGAAAAAAAGAAGAAGTAATACCTCAAATGTGAATGCTATCATAGACCTTTTCTAATAACCAAGTAAAATAAAATAAGAAGGGCAATAATGGTGGCTTAGCTTTCTTATTATTTTTTCTCTCCGGAGAATTCATGCTCTCACAACAACTAAAACCTCCCCCCTCCCCCATTTTAATTTAATATTAATTTAGTTTTTAACACAAGTTCCCTTTTGTTATCTCGGCTTCGACTCTCTCCGTACTTGTATTTTATTTTTACAAAGAAACAACCGAAGAGTCTCTCTTCCCTTCCGTTTCTCTCCCCGACACCACCACTTTCTCTCGCCGGAATCCTCTCAATCTGCCACAAAACCGACTTCTTTCACCGTGGGAACCGCTCTTCGCTCTTTAATCTTCTTAGTCAACAGTGGCGATCACCGGCTTTGACTTGATTTTTTTGGTGGTTTTCGAGAGAATTATAGATCTGTAAAGAGCTGGTTTTTTTGCTAGAGAGAGCGAGGGGTATTGATGTGAAGAGGAAGTAGATGGTATATGATGAACGGAGCTCCGGTGAGCGATCGGAGAGGGAGGTTGTGTTTTCGTAAATATCTTCACATGGAATGGCAGATCTTGTTAGCTACGGTAATGCCGAACGTGACATCGAGCAGGTACCATCCTCTCCCTCTACCCACGCGTGCGTTTAATTAGTGTCAAAGTTGGGATTTTTTTTTTGAAATTTTTTGGGTTTAATTTTTGTTGCTTTTTTTTTTTATCTATTTATTTAGGTGGGAAATGCCTTTGAATTTTGCGTGAATTTATTGTTATTATTATTTGTAATTTTCTTCTATTCGTGGAGAAATGAAATGGAAATTTGTTTCACCTTGACAAATTTTGAAAGAAAAAAGTGCTTAATTTGAGGGGTGTTTTTTTTTTTTTTAGGTTTTTGAATTCAATTTAAAAAATTGCATGGAATCAGGTTGGTCTATTTGAAAGGAGGAGAAATTAAAGGAAATTGTTTCTCTTGCTTTTATTTATCCATTCTCCGAGTGAAAATAGGATACATCTTTCTTCTTTATCTTTTCTTTTTGGTTTTGTCTGGAGTAGAGTCTTCACGGTCCATAAAATGCCTTATGTTTTCACTACCATTTTCATCCATTTTTCTTTTTGAAACTTTTAGTTGGCTATGGCTATTTTTAGCAATTGAAGTGGGGGTTTAAAGGTGCATTTTAGAGGGAACAAGTGCATATGCCTCTACTTAATACTTTTAAGTATTAAGTAGACGCAAGAACATTATATTGTATGCCAAGAACAATATTGACCATTATTTTTAGACTTATGATGGGAACTTTCATCATATGTAATGACCCAAATCTGGCGTACTTTCAATGCCATTACTTGCAGGTTGATTCTTTCAATTTTTCCTTTTTTTGCAAACTTTTAAAGGCTAAGATCAATTTATAAGATGGGTGTGGGATAGTATCTCTTTCAAGCAGATCCAATAACGAGTTATGATTATAACAAGCAATAATGTGCCTCTGATAATTATACGTTTTAGAAATCTTTGTTGTCTTGATAATCTTAACAAGCATGTTGTGCCAAAACATGTTTAAAATAATTAACTAAATTCAAAGCTGGCACTTTTTTTCTTTTTTTGATTGACTGAATAATATAATGTCCACATGCCAAAGGTATTATCCCAATGGTAGTAAATTTTCTTTCTGCATCTTGCAGGCATTAATTGCTCTGAAGAAGGGTTCTCAACTTCTGAAATATGGTCGTAAGGGAAAGCCTAAGTTTTGTCCGTTTAGACTTTCTAATGTAAGTTTGATTCTTGTGCATTTGACCAAGGATACTTTCAGTTGTTACTGCACTCATTTTCAGTTTTAAATGTTTAGGGTAATGACTTTTTCATAAAACAAACGATCCTCTTCAGTTTGATTTGCAGTCTAACTGTTGTTTATAATGATTATTATAACCATCTGAGGATGTATAGATATGGTCATACAATGGCATGGATATGTAATAAACTATGAAAATTATATATAACATATCATTTATGGGATTTTTCGATGTACACCAAGTTTCTCGTTATTTTTTTGCCCAGAACCTGTGTACCCTGTCCACTGCAGTTTGTTATCGGTCAGTAGATTATCCACGTGGTGTTTCAGTGAGCATCTATATTGCCTTTAGTGAATAACTTAATGAACTGGTCAGTGTGTTTCTTGAAGAATCCCATGTCATCTTTAATACAAGTCATCTTATTTGTTCTACATGTGCTCATCTAGTGTGCTGTCTTTTACTGTTTGATTGTTTCTTTCTTAGGTAAATATGATGTAATCTGTGGCCTTGTCATTCAGCATGCAGATTGCCCGCTCCTCTCTTCTCTCTCCCCTCCTTCCCCTTTTAACACTCTACTTTTCTTATGTTTAAAAATCACAGGATGAAACAACTTTGATCTGGATTTCAAGCAGTGGTGAAAGAAGTTTGAAGTTAGCCTCGGTCTCTAAAATTATTCCTGGACAAAGAACTGTGAGATTTGCCATCTCTTTCATATCTGTTTTATGTTTTTAGCATAGCATAGTATATTTAATGATTCTGTTCTTGTATACAGTATATAAACTCGTTCTATTTGTTTTCTCTTAATGTGCTACCAGGCTGTTTTTCAACGATATCTCCGCCCTGAAAAGGACTATTTATCATTTTCTCTTATATACAACAACGGGAAGCGGTCCCTCGATCTGGTATAGGATGAAGTTGTGAAGTTGTGTTTTTCTTCTTTATCTGCTTAAATTGTGAATCTTATATGTCATGTTTTCAGATTTGCAAGGACAAAGTTGAGGCGGAGGTGTGGATTGCAGGCTTGAAGGCATTAATAATTTCTGGTCAAGGTGGGCGCTCCAAAATCGATGGATGGAGTGATGGGGGCCTCTATCTTGATGTAATTCTACTACCTAATGAAACTTTAGTTAATTTTCACCTCATACTTCCTCCTCCTCCTCTTTTCCTTCCCTGTACCTTATCTTGACTCTGGAGTTCTGTCTTGTTTTCTTTGTTCATTACATTAGCGATGCTATATTCTTGTATCAGTGCAAAGTACAATGTTGTTTCCTAATTATGCTGCTGTGTATTGTTTGTCATGAAAATTTCTGATTCCAGGATGGCAGAGATTTAACACCGAACAGTGCTAGTGACAGTTCTGTTAGTATTTCACGAGATATTAGCTCTCCAGAGGTTTCTGTCAATTTCAACCCAAATACTTCTCCAAAGAATTTTCAGCTTGAGAGTTCTCCACATTCTGATCGGTCACATGTAGCATCAGAAAACACAAATATGCAAGTCAAGGGTTCTGGTTCAGATTTTTTTAGGGTTAGTGTTTCCAGTGCTCCCAGCACTTCCAGTCATGGTTCTGCACCAGATGACTGTGATGCCTTAGGTGATGTATACGTGTGGGGTGAGATTATATGTGATAATGCTGTCAAGGTCGGGGCTGATAAGAATGTCACATATTTGAGTACTAGAGCTGATGTGCTTCTTCCCAGGCCCTTAGAATCTAATGTAGTTTTAGATGTACATCATATTGCCTGTGGATTCAGACATGCTGCAATGGTCACAAGGCAGGGTGAAGTTTTTACATGGGGTGAAGAATCTGGTGGAAGGCTTGGCCATGGCGTTGGGAAAGATGTTATTCAACCTCGCCTGGTTGAGTCTTTGGCAATGACTACTGTTGACTTTATAGCATGTGGAGAATTCCATACTTGTGCTGTTACAATGGCTGGGGAAATCTATACATGGGGAGATGGGATGCACTATGCGGGGCTTCTTGGTCATGGCACTGATATTAGTCACTGGATACCCAAGAGAATCTCTGGTCCTCTTGAGGGTCTTCAAGTTGCTTCTGTATCATGTGGTCCGTGGCATACAGCCTTGGTGACGTCAACAGGGCAGCTTTTTACATTTGGGGATGGAACGTTTGGTGTCTTGGGCCACGGAAACAGAGAAAATATTGCCTATCCTAAAGAAGTTGAATCACTTGCTGGGTTGAGGACTATTGCTGTTGCTTGTGGTGTGTGGCATACCGCTGCTGTGGTGGAGGTTATTGTCATGCAGTCAAGTTCCAGTGTGTCATCTGGAAAATTATTTACCTGGGGTGATGGAGACAAAAATCGTCTTGGACATGGAGACAAAGAACCTATGCTTAAACCCACATGTGTGCCAGCATTAATTGACTACAATTTTCACAAAATCGCTTGTGGACATAGTTTAACTGTTGGCTTGACCACATCGGGACTTGTATTCACAATGGGCAGTACTGTTTATGGTCAACTTGGAAATCCTTATGCTGATGGAAAGTTACCCTGCTTGGTAGAAGATAAGCTTTCTGGAGAATCTGTTGAAGAAATTGCTTGTGGTGCATATCATGTAGCAGTTTTGACATCAAGAAATGAGGTTTATACCTGGGGAAAGGGTGCCAATGGCAGGTTGGGTCATGGAGATGGTGAAGATCGAAAAACACCTACTCTAGTTGAAGCTTTGAAGGATAAACATGTGAAATATATTGCATGCGGTGCAAACTATTCTGCAGCTATATGCCTCCATAAATGGGTATCTGGTTCTGAGCAATCTCAATGTTCATCCTGCAGACAGGCTTTTGGGTTCACACGTAAAAGGCATAACTGCTATAACTGTGGACTTGTTCACTGCCATTCATGCAGTTCCAGAAAAGCAACAAGAGCAGCCTTAGCTCCTAATCCCAGCAAACCATATCGTGTCTGTGATTCCTGTTTTACCAAGCTAAATAAGGTGTCGGATGCTAGTAACACTAACAGAAGAAATGCTGGACCTCGGCTTTCAGGTGAAAACAAGGACAGGTTGGACAAGGCTGATTTAAGGTTGTCGAAGTTAACACTGCCTTCAAATCTGGATTTGATTAAGCAATTAGATAGCAAAGCAGCCAAACAAGGAAAGAAAGCTGATACGTTTTCTCTTGTTCGGTCTTCTCAAGCACCTTCTTTGTTACAGCTGAAAGATGTTGTTTTGTCTACCACTATTGATCTGCGACCAAAGGTTCCCAAACCTGTTCTTACACCATCTGGAGTAAGTTCCAGATCTGTGTCGCCCTTCTCAAGGAGACCTAGCCCACCACGTTCTGCAACGCCTGTTCCAACAACTTCAGGACTTTCCTTTTCCAAAAGTATAGCTGATAGTTTGAAGAAAACAAATGAACTTTTGAATCAAGAAGTGCTTAAGCTGCGTACACAGGTATGCTGGCTGAGTTTTCCGCAAAAATTAATCACATGTTTCTGAATGAATTAAGTCAGGTTGTTTTGTTTTGGGCCGGGTTTGATCATTGATGGGTATGGATCTTGTTTAGGTTGAGAGCCTAAGACAGAGATGTGAATTCCAAGAATCAGAGCTTCAGAAATCCGCTAAGAAGGTACAAGAAGCTATGGCAGTAGCTGCCGAAGAATCAGCTAAGTCCAAAGCTGCAAAAGATGTTATAAAGTCACTTACTGCACAGGTAAGTCTGCTTTGCCCACTGATCATTGGTTTCGTTTTAATGAATTTTGGAAATTTTTGTTTGATCTCCTCTGCGCCATGATTATGATGTATATCACGATATGCATCCACCCCATCAAATCTATATGAATTTGATAGAATAGATTTCTGAAGGATGAAACACTGGTTGCCATTAATTTAGGTAGCTAACATTCCCATTTATAGCCATTAGAGAATATCCTTGTCTTTTATATTGTTAGAATTTTTCTCATCTTTTTCTTGACTTACTCTTGTTTTGTACCAATGATTTCTACACTATCAATTCCAGCTCAAGGATATGGCTGAGAGGCTGCCGCCTGGGGTCTATGATACTGAGAGCATGAGACCAGCTTACGTACCAAATGTTTTGGAGACAAATGGCATTCATTTTCCTGATGCAAATGGAAAACGGCATTCAAGATCTGATTCTATCAGTGGAACTTCCTTGGCTTCCCCGACAAGGATTGACTCCATTTCAATAAATGGAACTCTAGGTATCACTCAGTCACTCCGGGATTCACCTGGAGCCAATGGGAGGGATGACCATCCAGATGTGAGACTGTTCAATGGAGGGGCTCAGCCAAGTTGTAATAGTGTGTCAGAGGCTGTTGCTGGGAAGGAACCTCGGTCTTCTCAAGATGGCGAGAATGGTATGAAATCGAGGGATTCGTCATTGGTTGCTAATGGTAATCATGTTGAGGCTGACTGGATTGAACAGTATGAGCCTGGAGTGTATATCACTCTTGTTTCCCTGCGCGATGGAACTAGAGATCTCAAACGAGTGCGCTTCAGGTACTTCTGTATTTCATTTTATTTTAGATATTAATGACCCACTCATTTTGTATGGCGTAGAGGTAGGAGAAATCTAAACAATTGGTTAACATGATGTTGAGATGTGCTTTTTTATGAATTCAAGATTGCATTTTTTTAAACAATCATAGACCATTCTGAACATGAGCTTTGATGGTATTACATCAACGTTTCACCTTGCAAGGGTTTGAAATCATCTTAATCAGAGCTGATTTGATCTGGTAATTGTTTCATTTATGTCTGTTACTATTAATTTATCTGCAGTCGGAGAAGATTTGGGGAGCACCAAGCAGAAACTTGGTGGTCGGAGAATCGTGAAAAAGTGTATGAGAAGTACAATGTTAGAGGTTCAGACAAATCATCAGTTAGTGGCCAGGCAGCTCGCAGATCAGAGGGAGGCATGTCCTCTGCTTCTCTACCTTAGCAACAGAATGCTGGAGGGGGGAGTCTGTTAGCACATCTTGCACCTTCGAAAACAAACGGTTTTAAGGTTAAGCAAAAGATGAAGGAAAGCCAATAGCCCTCTCTCTGTCCTCTTTTCTTTTGATTGATGTTCTCCTCCTCTCTCTCATCCCCACCTCAATTTATTTCTTCCATTTAATTCTGCTGGGGTATCTAACCCTTTTATATCTATTGTATTGTAGTGTATATAAAAAGCATCAATTGCGACAATCCAGGCAAGAAAGTTTTTGTTCCTGGCTTTCCAGCCATCCATACTGAGTTTTTGGGTCCCATTTATATCAATCCTCTTTGTTATGGGTAGGTTTATTTGCAGGATTTTCCCTGAATACCTTGACCTGCATTTCATTGTTTTAAACAAGTTTAAATCAGATCATAGACAACACAGCAAATACCAATCAGCTGTAGCTGCGCCGTACAAGGGTTTCAAATTGTGTGGTTTAGGCCAGTGTTTTTAAACCTGGCCTGGTGGCCGACCCGGTTCAAGTTTCGGGTCACGGGTTTTGACCAGGTCACTGGTCAACCGGCCGGGGTCGGCTAGGTTTTTAACTATCTCTATTTATATAAGTTTTAGTTTCGGGTCAGTTGGATATCAGGTTGAATTTTAAAATTATAGTTTTGGCCATGAAATATTGAGCATTTCGTAGTTAAAATAATCAATCAAGTAATATTACTTACCTTTTCATTTTAGTTTTAATGAAAATAATTTCTTGGATCACCCTGGATGTAGCAACCATTTTGTACTTTCAATTTCTGGATCTGTTGTCTTGACCACATCACGCATCCCTGCCTGATCTCACATGGTTGTAACAATACCGTCTCGGATCGAAGTTCGTAGAATCGTCGGGTACTGCGGGAAACCCTTTGAATAGTTAGGAATTTTATTTTTTTGAAAATAACGTAAACTGATATGGTTTTTAAAGATTTGGTTAGAATCGTATCTAAAAGTGTTGGGTGTGTCAAAAATAAAGTTATAATATATTCTTGGTGATCTTTTTTTTTTTGGCTATTAAATTTAAATGTTGAATTTTAATTTTTTAACTTTTATGAAAATTTGAATAATTTTTTTTTTTATAAATGAATAGCATTTGTGTTTAAACTATTATATTTTACAAATACTTTTCTAAAACGTATGATTTCTCTCGAAACGTTTTTTAAAACTGTGATAAGAATTATAAAACACCTATAAAGTTACGTGTGGGTTCCAGCACTGAACGAGTATCATAAATGCTCAGAGCAGACCTTTGTACATCCTACGTTGTCGCTTCCGTCATCACTGTAACAAGGTTTCTTACTTTAAAGTCTTTGCTTGTAGCTTAATGTCTACCTGGCAGCCGTAACACTAGCAGCCGGCCTTGAGATAAAGCAAAAAGTTTACCCAGTGAAATATGTATGGTGGAGGTCGAGGAGATATTAATGGGTCTGTTTACGATTTGCGTAGGGTTACTTTTGGTTATTTTTTAAAATATTTTTTATTTAAAAATACAAGAATAAACAGGAAGTAATCACTACCATTCCTTACAAATAGAAACCATGGCATTATGGTATAAAACCATAATTTATATTTAAATAATATTTTTTTATTTTTTATTTTTTTAAATATTAACTAAAAATATTAAAATATATTAATTTAAAAAAAATTAAAATGTTAATACCCTCATCAACACCCAATCGAGTACTAAATGTTATATCAGATCAATCAAAAGGAAAGGAACATGGTACCACCATTGTCCCTCCTTTGCATAGCTCATGAGTGTGTAAGGTCACTTTGATCAACTGTTTATTTCTTGCACGCATTCACAGTTCAGGTCAGCAATGCTAAAATTAATCATGAGAATCCGCCGAGCCCATTAATTATACAGTACGAGTAGAATAACAGCAGCATCGACTTTGCAAAATGGGTTGGATCATATATATCGGAAGAACAATTACATGTCACGAGTGATGAAGTAACAAAATAATGAAATTCAACAAGGTCTAAAATCCAAGAATGCCTCAGCAATTATAGACTTGGCAAGATAAGAAGCTATATAGGCAGGCAGGCAGGACGAAAAGAATACTGCAAGTTTGTTACAATATTTATAGCATTTGTTTACAAAAAAAATATTTTCCTTTCAGTTTTGTCTCTGTCATTCTATTCCGACCAGGAACGAGATAAGCAAATACTAGCTATCTTAAAATATCCTTCAAGGGAAGGAAAGTTCACACTAGACGATGCCTCTGTGTAAGCTTGAGTAGCTAATCTTTGCTTTCTCATGATCATGAGATCTTTAACAAAAATAAAAAGTTCTCTCATGAGATGGAGCAAAAAAAAGAGAAATGCCAAGAAGTTGAACAAATAACCTAATAGCCAGTCCCCATCTAGTGATATACATACCCTGCTTCTATGAGTGGTGAAATAATTGAAAGACACAAGTAATCACTCGAGTCGTGGACTCTTATTCATGGCAATGGCTGGGAACTTTGTAAACCGATGTCATTGTGCTTCTTCGAAGGACCAGATGGGGGGATCGGCATTCCCTTTGGGAAGAACCCCGAAAAAGTACCCGGTGAAGAATTCTGAGAACTGGGCTCAATCATCTTGAAAATCTTAGTCTGCCTCGAGCCACAAGTATGACTAACAAATGGTGCGAGCAAGAGTAACCATAGAACTAGAACCAGATGACTCCTACCCATATAAGCAACCCAAAAACAAACGAAGAGTGTATAGGGGGGGAGAGAGAGAGAGAGAGAGAGTCCGAAAGGAGAGGGAGGGGCCGGTACTAAGCTAGAAGGTTTACAAAGGAAATGACTGATAGCTACAAAAACTCATGCATAGGATATGTACACACACACACACACACCAGTAATAAATAATGAGTTCGGTATGATGGTGGTATTGGAGACCTTGGCTTGTTTGCAAAGGAAATGCATGGATGAAGTGCTAAACAAAATTCGAACAAGGAGGAAATGTGGAAACATGGGGAAGTAAATGCTGGGCCGGCATGTGCTTTTACATTGACCTATTGGGTTGTTTTCTGTTTGTTGTGTTCGGAAATTAATAACATGCGATGACTACTTAATGTACAAGACCAAGTAAAATTAATTAATTGTCCTAACAAATAGTCTGCGCATTTAAATTTGTACCGAGAGACCCTTGGATTGAACGGGTCTTTAGGAAGAGTGTCTTGAGTGAACATGTACTCATGAAACATCCAGGCCAAAAGTACATTTACAAATGGAAGAAAAAGGAGAAAAGATTTGGAGAAAAAGAGGGAGCTGTGTAGCATGGTTAGGTGTCTACATGGGGCCATACCATACTTAATGGCCGACTACAGATTTGAACTGTTGTGTCAGGTTCCTGAACAAAACAACAGCGAAATTTGTCCCCTTGCTAATCCGCTTAGGACCCTTTAAAGACCTTTCCAGTACATGGTGTCATCTCCTCTTCCACAACACACCCCCTTTCCCCTAATTTAAAGGAGTGTCTCCCAATCCGCACTATCGGAAGTGTGAGCAAGACCAAAATCTTTAGTTCTCTTTCATTGATATTCCACTTTTTCTTAATAACTTTATTGGATTGTTCTTTTATCTCAATTGCTGTAACAGAGAGGGTACTGATGCTCAATAAATAGGGTTAATAAATGGGTGCGCTAAAAAGAGAGAGGCTGAGTCGAAGAGGCCGAGTTTAAGATCGAGGGACAAAAGTGATTAGCATTCTTGTGAAAGCTGAGGGCCGAGCTTGTGGGTTTTCTCTGGAAGGGATATTAGGGAGTGGGTTGTCACTGGATTGAAAGTTCAAGTGACTAGTCTCTGCATGTGGAGTCATTTCTGAACACTAGCTAAGGTTGGGGTTTTTCTTCGATGAATTAAAGTTATCACTTCCTCGATCAAATTCATTTTTTTAATTAAAAAAAATGATATTATTATTCCTCCATTGATAAAATATTTCAGAGGAAGGAGGAGGCTAGGTGGGCGAACATCCCTTCTCTTCTTTCTTCTCTTGTCCAATTTTTGGGTAGAAGTTTAGACTCAAATTCTCGAATTTCTTCTAAGATTTGAGAAAAACGTAGACTTTTTCCTCTTGAATTAAGTAAACAAAAACAGTTTATTTACCCTTTTATAACATGAAAGTGAAGCCACCAGTAATTTTGAAGTTATTATTATAATAATAATATGTGAACAAAATCGAGGCTTTTCGAAGTTGATATGTGCTTTTATCGATTTCACAGTTGTTCGTCCAAGTTATCCTCCTCAAATTTTGCGATGATGCGAAACATTGTCGTCATGTCTATATCCATAGACTCGCAGTCTAGCAATAATATGTACATAGCTCAAGGCAAAACGTGTCATCTAAAACTCCATTTAGAATTGAAGAATGGCTTATGAAAATCACCAAGAGCCTATTTTTCCAATGCCAATTCAACACCTGCTGCTCGAGGATTAATCACAAGATTAGAATCACAACTTTTGTGGACAGTTAACTTTGCCAATTCCTTCTTATAAAAAACATAAATTTGCTAATTTCTTCACGTCGTTTCTTCATTGACTTGTAATGTTGAGCTCAGGAAATGGATGGGCCGTTGTGCATTGCCATACCATATCCATTTCGGCTGCATTGCCATGTGTGGCCTGGGCAAGCTAGCTCTTTTCCTTGTTTTCGTATAAATTGTGGGCAGTCTAGCTTTCTATCTATTCTTAAAGCTCAAAATCGGTGCTCATATAACCCAGCATTTGTTGTTGGAAAGCAGAGCCTAAAGGGAAGGTGGAGTCCAGGAGGGAGATATGACCTTAAAGCATATTGGGCCTATGCGTCAGGAAGTTTTAGATTTTTAGGAGGTTGAGGCTTGAGAGCTTGGAATTGGACTTTGGAGAGGATGCATATGGTCCAGAATAACCGTTTTTTAGTTATTAATAATTTTAACCACAGTTTAAATTAAATACATATTTTAATACAACACACCATAACTAAAAGTAATTTCATTAAACTAACTTTTTACAAATCACAACGGTAAAAACCACCACTCTCTCAAACATACCAAACACCTCAAGTGAACTAGCTAATCATTATTTTTTTTAAAAAAAAAAACCATATCTTATAAAAAGTTTTAAGAATGGGTCAAAAAAGATTATATTTATCTATCTCACAGCAGGAATATTGTGTAAATATACTCAATTGTGGATTTGATTTCCATCTAATTAAAGACAACATTACGGATTAAAAAGAAGTATGATGTAATGGCTTATTTATAGTCTTTAATTGTTTTTTTTTTTTCACACGAGACTATATTGTCTATTGTTTTTTTTTAAAAATGAAATAATCCAAACATTGATGCAAGAGCTTTCTTTATAATATTTATGATATTAGAATTATTTAATTAATCTAGAGATATGTGATTAGTATGTGACTTTTTAAAGTATTTTCTTTGTAAGATAAATAATTTTTCTTGTGGATCAAGATCATGAATCATATGTTCCATACGCATAAGATTTTTCTTATACATCGAGAGTATTACACTTAATTTATTCGAATTAAAGGATTAAAATGTAAATAAGAAGCATAAATGTTAAGCATAAATGTGGAACTCGGTTATTGAAATTCAAATTAGCTACACCACACTCATAAGTTTTTTACTCTTTTCTCGAAAAGAAAACGAACAAAACAAAGACATAATTTGATGACACGAGAGAGGCTGTTTTCTGTTTTCACAGCTGATTATATCATTTAATTTGACTAATTCTACCAGAGCAAACAGATGGTTACGGTGGTCGGCTCATGACTATCTAACCGTTAAGAAAATTACCAAGTAAAAATGATAAAAGTCTAATTAATTAATCTCTTCTGCATTGTCTTGTTGACATGGGGCCACTGTTCATGGATGGAGGGAAACAAAAGAATCATAGAAGAGACGGGGACATGGCAGAGAAAATTAAGATCATCACCAACCTGATCAAAATATTGGTGGGGGAACCATCTAGGTGGTGGGTTTGGGATCAAGAGGTTTGCTCCCTCTGTGGTCTCAGGTTCGAGTCCCGTGGTTGCTCATATGATGGCCACTGGAGGCTTACATGGTCGTTAACTTCAGGGCTTGTGGGATTAGTCGAGGTGCACGCAAGTTAGCTCGGACACCCACGTTAAACTAAAAAAAAATATTGGTGGGGGCGATTGCAAGGATTTTGGAAAAATGCATCATTAAAATCATATTTTTAATTCAGAAGTTTCAATTTTTCTTTTCTCTTGTGTAACTAAAATAGAATCAACAAAATAAGCAAACAATTATAATAAATCAACACCGAGATTTTTACATGAAAAACCCTAAAGTAGGGAAAAACCACGAGACAATAGCCTGTTTAAAAAATTTCTTTATCAATAACAATATGACGTGGAACATGTTACAAATACATTTATGAATCATATAGACAAGGTCAAGCTTGGAAAGAAATCCGTGAAGAAACTATGAAGCAAGTTCATGTAAGAACTTCTCCATCCATATCAACTCTTTCCCTTTCAGTAAGAACAATGTATTCAATTTCTATAGTATATAATTTAACATATTTTTACAACCTTGATTGTCATAAAATTACTCCGTGTAAAGGTCATTAAGTATCCCAATATGGATTTTCTAGAATCAACAACACTAGCCATATATGCATTTTTGTATTAATCTAGCATAAGTCTACCATTAGCAAAATATAAATTAGAACTAGTAGTGCCTTTGAGATACCTGGGTAGCCATTTCATTGCTAGCTAGTTTTATTTACTAGGATTAGAGAGGAACTGACTAACCACACTAATAACATGACTAAATCATGACATACATCGAGTTACCAATTATGAATGGATAAGGAACCTTATTCATCATTTTTTTTTCTTCATCACTTAAAAGATATTGTTTATAATTTAATTTAAAATGGCTTGCAAATGAAGAACAAATTAATTTAAATTTGCTCATGTCGAATCTCTCAAGTATTTTTTGAACATATCTCTAATGAGATAACCAAAATTTCTCGTTCTTCATCACTTAAAAGCTTCATCACTTAAAAGATATTGTTTATAATTTAATTGTTTTAGCTGTTTGATAAGTTTGCTTGGCTTGGTATGGTAACCAAAACTAGCTTAATAGATTTGTTAAGGCTGAAGATGGAATAATATCAATAAATAATCTTAAAAAGAACCGAAAGAAACAAAATTAGCAACCATATATGATTGATTAAAGTAAACAAAAGTTCTCTGGTCTTGTAATGACTAAAATGTTTGGGACAATACTTTGTTGAGTTTTTATAGGTGCCAGTAGTGATACTCATTAGCTATTATGTACAAATATATCAATGGGCTGAAATGAATGTTAGATATATATATATATATATATATATATATATATATATATAAGAAAATCAATCTACACAATCAGGTCGTGGTATCATTTTGTTGGGAAAATACATCAATATAAATAATTTTACAATTCATAAGTCTCAATTCTTTACTCTTCTTGTGCAATTAAAATAGGTTCAACCAATCAAAAAGAAAGAAAAGAAGAAGAAGCAAGCTATCATTATAAATCAATACCAAGATTTTTATGTTAAAAAAAAACCACGAGACCATAGTTCAATTAAAAACTTCCACTATCTATAAAAATAATAGATACACAAGTATTTCTTCTCAGTTAAAACTAAAGGTTACAACATAAATTATCAAGATCAACTTATCCTAGGAATACAACAACATTAAAGAGAGAGAGTGTTGAGAAAATCATCACAAAATTAACAAGCACTCTTATGTGAAGAACATACCAACTTAGACACCTTTAGTCTCCAATCCAGCCATATAAAATAAAAAGTTATGTGTTTGTGACATGTTGTTAAAAATTTAACTCGACCCAATTAGTTAGCTATCAAAACAAACTTGAACATAAATTGTTCAAGCTGCCATCTTCTCACTCTTTCTCTTTTGTATATGTTGGCACGCAGATTTGAAAATAAGCTAAAGTTGGATTTTTATAATCAGTCGCCAAATAGGACCTAAAATGCCTCAAGCATTTGTCTATTTTTTTTCTTAGTTCATACGGGAGAGAATCTCAAAAGAGAAGGAAGAAAACCCAGCAAAGGGTTTGAGATTGGATCACCGGAGAAAATCACATGTAAACAAAACAAGTTAGGTAATCGGGCAACAGTAAGGAAAGCACACCGAGTGAATGCGTTTTCTTCTCTAACGGAAGGCATTATATTCAAAGTTTCAAACACACCCTACCTCTTTTCTGCATTAAATTTCTTCTTTTGAGTTGAATCCTCTGTGTTCAAAATCTTCATGTACAAGAAACTCACCTGCTCATAATGCCAATAATTAATACATATTTGTACCTAAAAAAATATAATAATAAATTAAAACCCAACGCTAAGGGAACGCCAAATTGGACTCCACACTGGACTCATGGAAGGTTCAAAAAGTCCACGTGAAATAAGCAATCTTGAGCAGTCGTACATATTCAACACAATTTGACTTTCTTTTAATTCGTGACAGACGCTCTCATAGACCAGAAAAACGTTCATCTCTCACCGTGTTTTCGTCTGGTGGGTGGGATTATTTCTCTTGAAAGAAGAGATTCATCTTTGTGTTTTTTTTTAAAAAAATAAGTGAACCGATTCACACTTGAATATCTTTTAGATGATTTATTTTTTTAATGGAAAAACTAATTGAAACTTGCCCAAGTTATTCTATTCTGCCACGTCCAAGCAATCTTTCAACCACTGAAGATACTTTTGAATAAAAATAAAATTATGCCCTACTTATAAGGAAAATAAATAAAGAAATGAGGGTGGAAAAATACCTTGAAGTTGGGATAGGGGACCACCAAAGGGAGAAGAGTTACACCGGTTACGCGGTGCGAACTAATTTTAAAGGATGCTGGGACAGCGACAGAGGTTTTTTTTTTCAAAAAAAATTATATTTTTTTATTTTTAAAATAAAAATTAATTTGTTTTTTTTTAAATAATTGGATCGCGCACAGTTCAATTCCAGCTCATCCTTTTTATTAAAAATATAAAAACAAATTGAAAATTTGACTAAGAAAAAAAAAACGACGTTACACTTTGACTCTTCCTTCCTTCCCCTACAAAAACCCTCCGTCTCTTGTCCCCAACCTTTGCCTCTCTCTCTGTTTTTTTTTTTTTTAAATCTCAGAAGAATGGGAAGAGACGAACTCTGCATAACTGTACCCAGCCTCTTTCGCTGTCCGATCTCTCTCGACGTAATGAAGTCTCCCGTAAGTCTCTGCACCGGCGTCACATACGATCGCTCCAGTATTCAACATTGGCTCGACTCCGGTCACGACACCTGTCCCGCCACCATGCAAATCCTCTCCTCCAAGGACTTTGTTCCTAACCTCACTCTCCACCGCCTCATCAACCTCTGGACCACCACAGCCGCCACCAAATCCTTTGCTCTCGCTCCGGCAGTTTCCGAAGAGAAAGTTAGGGTTTGGATTGAAGAAATTAAGAGCGGAAAGATAGAGAGGTGTTTGGATTTGATTGTAGAGTTTGTTAGTTGTGGAGAGGTGAGCCGAAGGTATTTGGTCAGTTTTGATGGTTTTTTGGAGGCGATCGTGGGTGTTTTGAACACAAATTGCGTGCCAATTCGTGTTCTGGAGTCGGTTATCAGGGTTTTAAGTTCTGTTTTGCTTGAAAATGGAGTCAATGAGAAATTGCACAAATTAGTCTTCACATCAAATTCGAATTGCTTGCCTTCCTTTATTTCTGTTTTGCGAAACGGAAGTTTGGAGTACAATATCGCATGCGTCACCGTTTTGGAGTCAATTACAATAAACAACCAGTCAAAACAGCTCGTTGCAGGTACACAGGACGTCTTGCCGGTTCTATTACAACTTCTCAAAACTGAAAACGACCATCAGGATTTAAACGAAGTGGTCCTGTCGTTTTTGATTTCGGTGTCTATAACTCGGTCAATCAAGACTCGGCTAGTTCAACTCGGACTGGTTGAAGTTCTATCGAGCATGCTGTTGAGCCAAAACGCTGCCGTTTCTGTCGTGGAAAAGTCACTGAAGGCATTGTCAATGATTTGTACGTGTGCGGATGGACGGTCAGCGATAAGCGTTGACCCGACATGCGCAGGGGCGATAGTGGAGAGATTAATGAAGGTCTCAAAAACGGCAACGGAGGATGCCGTGGTGGTGCTGTGGAGAATGTGTTGTCTGTTTAGGGATGAGAAGGTGCTGGAGAGAGTGGTGAGGAGCAATGGAGTGACAAAAGTCTTGTTGATTATGCAGAGTGAAGTAGGGGAAGGGAATGCAAGGACGATGTGTGGTGACTTGATCAAGGTTTTAAGACTTGGCTGTAAAAATGGTGGCGGCCTTGGTGGTGCGGTGAGTTACGAGACCAAAACTACTCATATCATGCCTTGTTAAATTCTTGGAGACGCTGAATCTGATGATGCTTTTGTGGAAGATGTGAAATTAGTTTTTTTTTTCCTTTTTAACATAAAAACATTAACGTACACATGAAAAGAAGAAAATACTCAATTGTTTTACTCTTGATCTTGAATGGATTTTGAATTTGTAGCTCAGCTTCCAGTCTAATGAAAATTTATACAATTATATCATTTTATGCTATGCTTTTTTTTCTTCTCACCTTGCAGTATCCTAGCTTCTTTTAAGCTTGCTTAAAAAAATATTTTTATCGTTGAATAAAAAATAAAAATAGCATCTTCGACGCTAGAATAGACTCGGGTCGCAGCATAATATAACTTCTTCCTGAAATGATGAACTTTTTTATACCGTTGGAGATATCTTTGAACAAAGTTTATACATCAGTTAATATTATATCATATTCTTTATGTCTTAAAGATGAAAAATCACAGGATAAACTTAGTCTATATAGCACTAGCTAGCAAAGTAGATCAACAAACACAATTTTTGTTCCCTGTGATATCAGGTTGACAATTATATATCCTCACCATGATAATATATGCATTTTAAAAATAATTTACGGTAGCTGTGAATAAATAATAAATACAATGTAAATATAAATAAATCCAATCCATAAATACTCATTGCGAGTTCCTAGCAGAGAAACTAAAAAGAGATAAAATAATTATCTAATAAATGATCTAATAGTAAGAGTTTAGAACCAAAAGATTTGCTTCCCTTGTGGTTTCAGGTTCGAGCCCTGTGGTTGCTAATATTGATGATCACTAGAGGTTTATTTTATCGTTAATTTCAGAATCTGTGAGGATTAATTGAAGTACGTGCAAACTGATCCAAATACCCTGCATAAATAAAAATAAAAAAAAAGATAAAATAGAAAAATCGCATCTTCAGTCTATTCTTATTGCCTTTATTGGTGAACATGTCCAGACACCAAAAAAGACCTTCAAAAATTTACTCATGAAGTATGTTTTAGATATATATGGGCAATGCTAAATTTATTAATAATTTTGTTATTCACACCACTTAGTTTTTTTTTAAAAAAATAACTAGTTTTTTTTTTTATTAATGTTTATTATATTTTAGTTTAATGTACTATCTTCTTTAATGATGACATAAAGAGATTAACAATAGTCGTTTTAAAAGATGCATTTCTTACAATTTAATTTGTGAAGTGCTTGAAAAATGTTTTTTTTTTTTCCTTTCCTTTGCACAGAATATTCTTCAGGCCAATTTTTGTTAGGCCTTTCTTATATACCATATTCTTTATTCGTCAGCCTGTACACTAATCACGGCGTTCTTTGCTTGTTTGTGATCCCTGACACACCATTGCTGTCAATTTTGGGATGACATTACAATGAATAATAATAGTTGACATGATCAAACCTATATCTAAATGTGGACACGAGAGTCGTGTCCAATATTATAGAATCGATAAAGTTTTATTGACGAATAAATATTTTGACAAATTAATATTGTTTTTATTGAACCCAAAATTGTTTTTTCACGCCATTTTTTCTTAAAAAAATGAAAATTTAGTTATTTTTTAGGTTTTCTTTTTACGAGATTAGTTTCGGACTCAAGACTAATATCATAGTTTTTTAAGATTAATACGAGTTCACTTTCGTTTTTTTAGGTTCTTTTTTTTTAATTTTATTTTTTTGAGAATTGATCCTCGTGTTTTTTCTCTTACTTTTTTTTCTATATGAATTATCTTAATCTTATGTCTCATGGTCACAGGGTTAATAGATTAATCCGTGTTTACTCAAAAAAAATTGTTGTTTTTTTTTTAATTTTTATTGTTTTATCCTTTAACAATAGATTATTTAGTAATTGAGTTTCATAATTTTATTTAGTTTACTTTTGAAGAAGTTATCCTAGTATCACAATTAGGTTGCATATTTGACATGCTAACCTGGATGAGATCACATCGGGTTTTTTAAACAATTTTTGTTTTCAATTTCTTTTAAGTTTATTTATTGTCATTGAATTTTTTGTTCAGATTGGTTAAATTAGTAAATCTTATTAAATTCAATTAAATCAATGATCCAGGTCTCATTATTTTTATTTTAGGAATGCTTGTGTTGACTTAATGTCTTTTTTTTACATTACAAAAAATTAGGCTGACAGACAGCGTAATATGAGCCACCTATCTAATTAACAAAACACTAAAAGGTGTGACAAAATTAATGTATCTACATTGATAAAACACTATTAATTGGAATAGTGTTGTGTGTTCTTCTTTAGTTTTTTTTTTAATTTCATCGATCTATATTAGATTGTTTTGAGAATTTTTTTTTGTTGGCTTATATATCAGCCTCATAGATTTAGTTTTCTTTTTCTCGATCTAAACCTTTAACATTAGATTTCTTGAAAGTAGAGTTTAATAATTTTTTTTTACTTACTTTTTATGAATTTATCATGATCTCATAATCCAAGTTGCATCTTTAACAAGTTAACCTGGGTTGATCCAAGTCGGATTCTTCTATTCTGCCTTTTCTAATCAATTTTTTTTCGATTTCATCCTTCAATATTAGGTTAGTAGGAAATTGAGCTTTGTGATTTTTTTTTATGGGGTTATCTCACATGCATAACTCGGTCCATGAGTTTGATAAGTTGAGCTTTGTTGACTCTTTTTATTGTTTTGGTATATTTTTTTAATTAAATATGTTTTTAATTGAGCTTTGTATTTTTCTTATTTGCTTTCTATGAGGTTATCCTGATCTCATGACTCAAGTTGCGAGCTTGATAGGTTGATCTTGATTGACTTGGTTTATTTTTTTTGTTCCTTTTTTAATTAAATATTTTTTTTCAATTTCACCCTACAATAATTTAATCTTTTATTTTTTTTTTCAAATTTCTCCCTTAATATTAGGTTTAGGTTGTTTAAGAAATGGACTTTGTAATTTGTTTTTTTAATTTGGTTTTGGTAGAGTTATCATAATCTCACGGATTTATTTATTTTTTCTTTAATTTCAACTGTTACCATTGGATCTATTAATTATTTTATTTTATTTTATTTTTATGAAGTTATTTTGATTTTATGAGTTAAGTCGTGATTTTAACAATTTGACCCAAGTTGATTGAGTTTTTTTTAACCTTTTTTTAATTGATTTTTTTATATTATCCTTCAATATTGGGTTAGTTGAAAAGTGAACTTTATATATGTTTTTTTTTGTTTTTTATAGGATTATCCTAATTTCATAAACTGGATAGCCTTAGTAGATTAACTCAGGTTGACTCAAATAATTTTTTTGTCTTATTTTTTTTTCAATTTTTATTTCAACATTTGATTGATTAAGAATTAACTTTTATAATTTATTTTAATTTGCTTTCCATATGGTTATCACTGTCTCATGATCTAGGTTGTATATTTTACATGTTAACTTGGATTGATCAAATATATCATCGTTTTAATATTTGAAAAATAATAACTTCTAATATCAATATCTAAAAAATATATCATCCAATACATATCATATTAAATTGTTTTTATTGTAAAACATGTTAGCAATATTTAAATATTTTTTTAGTATTAAATAAAAATTGATCTAACATGTAGCAAGCACAGGCCAAGAATCAGGTACTTACTATTTGATATTTAACAAGGTTGTGAGGAGTCTTCCCATCTTTGTTTGGAATTGAAGGTGAATATACTTTTCATCAAAATTTGATTATTTATTTTTACTTCAAATTAATTTTTTTGATATATTAATATTAAAAATAATTTTTTAAAAAATAAAAAATATATTATTTTAATATATTTCAAATTAAAAACTATTTAAAAATCAATCTATAACTATTCTCTCAAGCAACGCGGAAAATACAAGAATGGGTGAATATGGTGATGCCTTCCATCATTACCATCTCAAGGAGGTAAGGTACACAATGGTAGTTTTTGACTTCTTGGTTTGGCCACGTGTTCTAGTGCTGGGCTGTTCCGATTGAACCAAATTTCAGATTAGATTTTAAGCGAAGATTCGGCCTTCATCCTCTGCTTTAGGCCTAACAGAGCTGTGGTTAGGCTCGAAAAAGAATTCTATCGTGTTCACATTATTTTCGTGCGACAGGGACGGGTATGTTTGAATCCGTGTAAATGTCTGCCACTTTTTTTTTTAATTTTTTTTAATATTTATGCTTTGCCACATAGCACAGAAAAATAATAGCTTATTAGGATTAAGAATAAAGTATTTATTGATTGAAATTAGGTATGGCTCGTTGTGTCTTCCTGGGATAATTCAACTGGACCGATTTTCTGAATCCACTCACTCTGGTTGTTCTATGCGAAGAGCTAGCTTCGCCACGGCCGGAAAAATCACATTTCGCAGCAAAAATTGGCGTTGTTGCTACATGCCATTACAGTTCGGCCCATGGCAGAAAAAAACAAGGCTGCAAATTTTTGTCGCTAGTTTTATTAATTTTTTGTAGGTGCACCATTGGGCCTTGTAGGCTGTGCGGATAGGCTAGAATCCTGAAAAGCCCATGGGCTTGATGCCTATTGGGTTGTGGTTCCCCATTTTGTTACTGTAAAATCACTTGTGTATATATTAATTATTAACCATAGGGAAGCAACTAACCACTAACCAAGAGTGACAAATGAAGCAGGATCATCTCAATTTATGTGCCTTTTGTTTGTTTCTTGCACGTAGTTCATCCAAATATATCTTTTGAGATCGGAATCAATTAGCAAAAAAGAGCTTTCAACGCCCCTCTTGTTTTACTCTCACCAAAATATTCTTGAGCGTTTCGTTGTAACTCCCTTGTTGATATGATTTGACTGGACCATAGGCATTTTATTGGACTGATATTTTAACAAAACACAGTAAGAGTGTGATATGATCAAATTAGAACAGGAAAAGATCAATTTATTTGCAAGACTTTTGAACAAAATATTAAGGTATGCTTCTATGGAATATTTGGACCATAGGCATTTTGGACGTTGATACAAGATTTGGATTTTTCGTGTCCATGGACTTGTGTAAACCTGGCTGTTCTCTAATATGGGTTCAGGGGCTCATGGGCTAGGTGTTCATGGGTTCATTACTTTAATATTTCAGCTTGCCTAATTTAATTTTTAAGTTTTTCAAAAAATATTGCTTAAAAAAAGGTTTATTATGGGGTTTCTCCGGATCACTTGGATTATAAGGAGATGCAGGCCACACCAAGCTATGGGGGGCGGTTTTTGAACAGACTTTACCAAAGCCCCGAGTCCCTAGATATTCATGGATTCATTACTTTAATGTTTCAGTTTGCCTGTTAATTGATTTAGTTTTTGGATTTATTGGAAAAATATTACCTAAAAAAAATCACTATCGGGTCTTTTCAAGTCACTCAGATTATGGGCTGAACTAGTAGGTCAGGCAGGCTATGCCGAGCCAATTAAATTCAAATTAACCTTAGCTCCCCTGACGGGTCCCCTCTCAGAAACGCTTAATCTCCTATCCATTTTCTGTTCCGGTGACAGATAACATCCACGTCGACCGCTTTTATGAAGTGTGTCCTTTGTGGAAGCCTGAATTAATTGTGCCATGTCTGAATTTTTTGAACATCCAGAAATTGAGTGGTTGAACAAATTCCTTACATGCTGTCCCTTCTCTAAGGAATCAGACGACGAGGCACTCCTTTCAGCTTTTCAAGTGAACATATTTACATGTGGATGAATGGTAGTCGGTGGATGTATGTATCTCGCAAGATTGGGGATGGAGTAAAAGCATTCATTTTCTGTGGAACGTGGGCTGCCATTACTCGTGGGGCACATGATAGAACAGTCCACCCTGATTTTGCTAGGGCATTATCCATCTTTCCACCAATAGATCCTTTCCTAAAACATGTTATTCTACAGTTGAAAGATGGTGGCTCCAGGAAGGCAAGCACGTAACAAGAAGATCTTTGCTTGATCATAAATCACTTGGCACACCGAAGCACATGGCGAAAGGAAACCGTGAGGCTGCACCAAGCAGTGTTGCAGCAGTACTGTCTTGTTTCATCTGAAAATATTTAATGGCTGCTTCTAGAGCTGCAACAGGCTCCTCAAGGCCATCCATTTTACGGCAAGCAATGAACATGCAGCGGAGGACACAGTCAAGCTTGTTGAATGGTGCTAGAGGCAATATAGTTTGCTGCGCAACTGCATTTGCTACTGCAGAGATGTTCATAGGGTTGCATAAATTGAGCAACACATTAAGTGAAGCTATTGCAAAACTTGACGATGATTGTGAAAAGTCTACCAAGGAGAGGAAGGAATTTAAGGTGTTTTGAAAAGCATACAGACATGCTAGAAGGCATGCTTAGTGCGGAAAAATCAGATAGGCTCTTTCCATCACAAGTTAGACTAATTAATATCGGTGTTGATGATGTTAGTCTTGGAGCCTGGGAGGATTGGGCTTTTGTGAAAGTTGGAGCTGCGTTTATGAATTTCACTATTTTGATTGAAACAAAGGGGAGTAAAGGAATTGGGGCACGGATCACTTTAGATGGAAAAAGAAAGGAAGTATATATTGGAGAATGATCCTGAATTCCTAAAATATGCAATCCTGAATACCAAAATTACACAAGCAACCAGCAAATTGCCTGATGATCAACCATGCCAGGATGATACAGCAGCAGATCTAAGAAAGTAATTGATGTGCGTCTGATGAAAAGGTAATGCTGAAACAGAAAAATGAAGGGGAAATGCTCCCAGGCAAAGCCAGACAATACACTGGTTTCCTTGTTTATTTAGTTTCCAATATTTGTACGTGAAATATGTTGTCGGATTCAAATGTTTTTTTATGCAAAATATAAAAAAGAAGTTTTAACCTTCTTTTCGTGCAAGATACATACAGTTCATCAATGATCCTTATTAGTGACATCTCAAAAAAGAAGCGGCAACACCATTGATTCTTTTTCTATGATCGATTTGCTGTCAGCCCTGAATGGTAGAGTCCAAGTGCAGTTGGCGAGTTTTATCATGGAGAAAAATAAAAGAAGAAAATGAACTACTGTTACGTTCAGCCATTAAGCAAGCATTGAATTCAAGAAAGAAGCAACAGTTGAAGAAGAATTCTCCACATGAGAAATATGACAGCAGAGGAGCACTTAGCACTTAGCAGAGTTAGTTGTTTAGCTGCTAGTTAATAATTGCTATAGTTAGCAGGTTGAAGTTGTATATAATCACGGGGCAGGAAACGTGACGAGTAAGGAATAAGAAATCACTATTTTGACAGTTAATACTGTTATACCTCTCTTTCTTATAATTTTCTTGTTTTCTCATTCTCAATCTTTTCTTAAATCACTGCTGCTCAGAAGTAAACTTAACAATTTGATATCAGAGCATTGAAACATAACTAAAATGATGAGAATAAAAATGTTAGTGATCAGTCTATATTTTTTATTATAGATTTTTATAAATAGAAAGAATATTTAAAATAAAATGAATTTAGCAAACATGTGAGATCTAAAAAACTTGAGTTTGACAATCAGTCAAGCTCAATATAGCGCGAGTCTAAAAAACTTGTCAGACCTAGAGGATTTGGGCTTGACAATCAACCAAATTCAAGATAATATAGGTCTGGCAAGCATACCAAACCTAAAGCATTTAGATTCAATCATTACCAAGTTCTAAGGCTATATGCCTAATTTTAGATGATTTCCTAAATTAAAAGTATTGAAGGCATGATAAACTGTTGTGCCTCTTCATTTAAGATAATTATGTGAGCTCATATTTAATATAATGATTCCTTATATTTATAGGTGTATACAAAATTTCTTAAGAAACTTACCATACTTACTATGATATGTAAGAGATATTTATCCCTCATTGATGTTATGGAAAGCAAATGACTTTTTCATTCTTTCACTTCTATAAAAACAATAAGGCTTAGAGAGTATAAATACCACTTAAACCATCCAAGTAAGAGTTCATAACTTTTTTTTATCTTACAAATAAATTAATATAGACTTAAAATCATTAACTAATTTAAAACTCGAAAACAAACATTTTTATTCCTTGAATTTAAGGTTCTTTTAAGTCATTTATTATCTTTCCCATAAATATACTGACTTTATCATCACATGGTTTTTAACTCTCCTTAAATGAGATTATTTTTGCAGGCACTCAAGCTTTAACATTAGCTTGGAATTTTTAGTCTGAGGTTTATAAAAATATTTTTTAATTGAAAATCTATTAAAATAATATATGTTTTTTTAATATTTGATATCAATACATTAAAATTATTCAATAACACATAAAAAGAAATTAATTTAAAAAGACACTTTAAAAGACATGAATTTAAGATTGAAGTTAGGTTGTTAATCTTGGGCTTTCGTTTTTCAAATTAATTAGATAATATGAATTTTGAATGATTTGATGTTAGGGTTTTTGTTGCCATTGTGAACAAGTCTTAAATTTTCTAAACTGAACCCTACTTTAATCTTTCTTTCTTTTTGTATAGCATTAGATTACATTCAATCTTTAATTTGTTTGATGTGGTCATAAATGCAAAAGCAACTACGTAAAATAGTGTCTCGATTGCTTCATCGAAGCTTTCTGGCATATTTTTTGTGACATTGTTGAAGTGATCTTATAATGAAAATTTAGATCTTGGGATGTCAGTGAAATTGCTGCGTTTGTGACTAGCTCTTCTTCTTTTATGATTTCTATGTTGTTTTGCAAATTGTCATAAATTCAGGTTTGAACTGAAAGGTTATGTTTAATTGAGGCCATATGTTAATTTATTTTTAAGTTTCTTCTATATATATCTATTTGGTTGCTCGTCTTCCGAAATTTGTTCATGTATTATTGGTGTTTGTTTTCTGCATTTTCACCTTTTTTTTTCTTTCCCTATCAAGCATTCCTTATTGAAGAAAAGGTTTGTTGCAGTAATATTTGCTTCCGAATAACCTGTTTCTCCTTTTCTTTTTATTTAATTATGATTGCAACATGAACATTATTCATCATATTTGCAACTCACAGTTTTTTAATCTTTCTTTTCTATATTGATTTGCATGAGGATTGCAGTCAAAAATTCTTTCTGTGGGGAGTGTTCAGGCCAAAGAAACCTTCGCTTTGGCAATTAATGTTGTTCCTGGAGAAGAACAAGGCACCACGAAGGCCATAACCTCGGAAAGACGGAGTCCTGCTAGTCCGTCAAAGCAATGGTAGTGATGGTTCTGGCTTGATTTATCGGTCCGCATAATTGATTCTTAATCAGAATTTGTACGTTGATTCCCTTTTAGTTTCTTTCTTAACGACTGAAAGAAAGCAGATGTTTAGCTTGGCTACAGAAAGAGGTAGGAAAACATGTATTGGCACACGGAACATGAATTTGACCCTTGATCAAGGAAATACATAGCACCACCAGCTCCAATCCTTTTGCTTTAGAAGAACCGTGCCAGGTTTTTGTTGTTGAAGAGGATGGACTATGGAGATATGAAGATGGTAGTTTTTTACATCATTTCGGAGTTTTCAAGGATTATCCTTTTACGTGTGCTCCTGAGTAATGATGGTATTTAAGAATTCAGGAGTTCTCATAGTAGCCTGTCAATTTTCTTAGTAATGATGGTATTTAAGAATTGAGTTCTCATAGTAGCCTGTCAATTTTCATACGCCACACCATGAACTGGTCATGATTTTTACAAAGAATAATTCCAATGTTCCCTCGAAAGTTTTATATTGAATCAACTAATAAAAAAAAAACTTTATTTTTTAATTTAGTCCCCGAGACCTTTGAAATCTGAATATATAAAATCTTGAGATAAAGTTTTCTACTTTCAATTAAAGATCTAAATGAAATCATATGCATTTTTTTTATGTATCAACCAAAAAATACATGTAAATTATTAAATTATAGAGCTCATTAATTTTATTTTATTTTTACTTTATGTAATTTTTTTATGAGTTACGCATTATATACATCGTATTTGAGTGTCAACATTAATTGATTTTATTAAATATATTGTTTCCTTCTTAATTATTAAACTTTTTAGTTAATTTTTAAGTTACATTATGGTTTTCTTTATTTTTAATGTAAATCGTATTGAAATGTGTGTGTGTGCGTGTGTGATTTTGATTTTGTTTATTATTTTTAAATATCTATATATATGGTATTATTTGGAGCTTTTAATTGAAATAAAAGATTTGATCTCATCGAATCACTTTAAAAAGGTTCTATTTGATCATATTTCAAAAGTTTATGGCATAGACAGTACCCATTCTTATAATTAATGTTAATTTTTTGGATATTAATTGGAAGGGGTGTTTCTAGATAATTAATTAGATGGAGCTTTCATCATTTAATTAAATCTTAAGTACGTAGTTGATCCACAATATCTAAATTGAACATAATTCTTTTTGCAGTCTCTTCTATCATTTTACTCACATTAATGTCATTTCTCTTTTCAAATATAAAACTGCTTTCAATTAATAAGAACATCTCTACGAATCATCTAACGAGGCTTTTACTTATAAAATGGAAGACGTGCATCATGTAATTTTTTATATATATATATATAGGCATCCAGCTTGGTTACTTTTCGTATGCTCCTTCTCTTACACGGAAGGAAAAATCAAAGAAAACCTTTTCCTCTTCGAGTCATTATTAAAACGAGCAGCTACTGCTAATCATCATAAATTGAGACGTCAAGTGATTTTCGTCTTAAACCTGGAAATAGTCGAGGCACATGCCTAAAAGAAGAGTCAGAGGATTCAATCGGAACGCCAGGGATTTGGTGACGACTGATCTACTAGACGATTCCATTAATCGTATTGATTATGTCAACAAGCCGTATAAATGATGGTATAAACAAGTGAAAAACGTATATCAGTACAGTTATTACCAAGTCCAATTGACAGATTCTCCATTGTAACAGTGCATAACTTGGAATTTAATCTCCAAATGTTTCATTTTACCTGAATGTTTCCATTTTTGTCGGGCTGACAAAAGGTCTGCACAATTATGAATTTAAAATTAGTGCAGCCTGTTAAGGTCATGCCAGCCAGCTTTAATTTGTTTTCCCCAATTACAACTTTCCCATATTGATTAGTATAATAATAATAATGCTAAGCTGAACCTTTATTGACTGGTTTTTCTTCCTTAATTACTGTTCTTGTTTAACCACTCCCACATAACTTGCCGAATTAGATAAAATAAATACCTTAAAGTTTTGAACTTTAGCCACGTGGTAGAGTATAATATTGATTTTTTTGACTTCGTGGCACAAAAAGATATCACCACCGAAAAATCGAAAAAAAAAAACATTAGGATTGTCAATGGAAAATATCCCATAGCTGTTTACCAACGAAAACTGTAATGAAAAATTTATGATCATTTCATTGACGAAAATGATAATGGAATAAAAAAAAATTCCATCAACAATTCCATGTGTCAAATTCTCTACATAATTTTCATCAATGAAATTTAACTAAGCGGTTCTCTATCTCCCTTTTTCTTTTTTTTTTCATTCAAACCCTAACCCTAATTTCTTCAAATTTCCGACATTCCCCTTTAAAAATTCAACCACCCAACCTGTCGGTCCCCATAAACCTCCCCTCCTTGGGGGGAGAAAGAAAAAAAATTCAAGGGGGCCAAATTAAAAGAAATATTTTAAAAAAGTAAAATTTAATTTTTCAGGGAGACAACCTCCCTCCCTTCATTCTGTTTCTTGTCAAGCTTCAATTCATCAAATAAGAAAACTCATTTATTTTTGTTGTAACTAAAAAGTTAGCAAGATTTTCACAGAGATGAACAGAGAAATGAATAGAAGTAGAGAGAAATTCTGCAGTGCAGAGGAGAAAGAAAAGGCTTCTGTATTCTTTTCTTAATCATAGTTTATTAACACCATTACATTTCTTTTATATCAACTATGATTAGAAGCTTGTTTACGTAATCTAACCAACAATAACAGACTTTCTTAACTGTCTAACAATATTAACAACTTCCTAACCATTTTATTCTCTATTCTCTAGACATGTGGCAGAAGTAAGGCCTTTGAAATCTTGACATTCCCCCTCAATCACATGCTTGGAGGAACCAAGCATAAGATTGGAACAGTGACACCGAAATAAAGGAGTGGAAAGACCTTTAGTTAGGATATCAGCAAACTGATTAGATGATCATCAGTTTCAACACCTTCAAGATCAGAATCTGCATCAAATCGACTTGGACACTTTCTTGAGCCATCAACAAATCCTAAAATACCATGACTCTCAAGGAGAATTTGCATCTGAAAGTGCCATATGAGATAATTTGTATCATCAAGCTTGACTGTCACAACAGTAGAAACCGTAGAAAGCAAACAAGTAATAGAAAATTGAACAATCTGAAGTTGAGAAGTAGTCACTAGTTTTAGAGTGCAAGAGATATAAAAGAAGAGAATCAAAGATTAAAAAGGAAGAATCTTGCAGGAAGTTGAAGATTTGAAGAAGAATTTTTCAGTTTGATAATATATCAAACGGATAATAGATAGATCGATTATTATGAAAGAATTGTTTGGATAAGGAGATAATAATGCCACAAACAGAGATTAACAAGATATTAGAAGCAGAAAATCACAACATCACAAGATATTAAGAATTCTAAGCTCTGAAACCATGAAAAGTTAGCAAGATTTTCACAAAGATGAACAGAGAAATGAATAGAAGCAGAGAGAAATTCTGCAGTGCAGAGGAAGAAGAAAAGGCTTCTGTATTCTTTTCTTAGTCACAGTTTATTAACACCATTACATTTCTTTTATATCAACTATGATTAGAAGCTTGTTTACGTAATCTAACCAAAAGTAATAGACTTTCTTAACTGTCTAATAATATTAACAACTTTCTAATCATTTTATTCTCTATTCTCTAGACATGTGACAGAAGTAGGACCTTTGATATCTTGACAGTAACACCCATTTATGTTTGAAGTTAATTTATTCAAAATTTATTTGTTGAATTTATAATTGGAAAGTATATTTAAGTGTTTAACTTGTTATATAATGATAATTAATTTGTTGTATTAATGTATGATTTATATTTTGAGGTTTGCTTGAGATTTGAGAGAAATATATTTAATTTGTGACTTGATAAAATTGAGTTTGATTTTTTCACTTGAATATGTTAAAATTGAAGAAGTGATGGATAATTTAATGGATACCAATTATTTTTTATTAATTTTATAGTTAAGTTGGAAATTTGAATTCTTTGAATTTCTCAGGCTATGTGAAGATTTTGTTTATAATAGTTTAAAATAACTTAGAAGATAAATGTTATTTTTTTATTTAATTGCTAGGCAAATTAATGCGAAGCTATTTTTATATTATTTTTCTAATGGATTTTCTGTTTGGTAAACATAATAGGTGATTCCCTTCTTATAAAGATATCATGCCTCCCGACAAACATAGTAGGCAATTCAAAACTCATCACTTTCTAATCTAGCAGGACTAATCAACTACTTGATATCACTTTATGCTTTCTTTTATATCTTTGTTTTTTTAACTAGCTATTTGATATATTTCTATTGTGAATTTTTCTTTAGGTTTAATAAGTTTCTTAATATTTACAGCTTATGAAGAGGATCCAATTGATACTAAAATTCAGCTTGCTATACGAGAATGCTTCTTTTTTTGTCAAAACTTTTCCTCGTTTTCTTGTGTGTCTCTCTATGTCAATATCATTGTTCATGCATGTATTTGTACTTAAAATATTAAAAGAGGTCTATTTGATGAACAACATTAACTTTGTGAACAAATTTTACTAAGATATGCCATTTGAATTTTAGTTGAGAAGAATGAAATTAACATTTAACCTTGTTATTAGCATGCAATTGTTAAGTTTTTATATTCCAATTCAGAGTTTATGGACATGAATATAATTGGTTCCATGTTGTTGTTTAGGATTTAGGGTAGTATGATTGTTGTGATTGGGGATCATAGGATACATTAATGAAGAAAATGCAATCTCCAACAAAATCACAAATGAAAAATTTGTTGCATTTTTCAATGCTGACAAAATAAAAAGCTATGAGAAACTTTTTTATGATAGTTTTTCATTGATAATTCTATCTGCAATGCTATTACCAATGTAATTTTGTCTAAACATCTATTAAATATTCTGTTGATATTTTTTTAATTTTCTGATAGTGAATGAGATAAAAACTCCAGGTGTAGAGCACTAATCCTTGTATTAAAAAAAAAACAGGGCAGCATTCAAACTTTAGCTCATAGTCAATTCGGAAGTGTTTGTTTCACATTGATAGACGGTGAATGGATGCATCAGAAAATACTTGATGGATGTTAAGTGCCTTCACATTTACTTGGTTTGGCAATATTAAAAAGGCAAGTAGGGGAGACTGGAGAGGATAGCACAGCATGTTTCTATTAATAGTTTGACACGGTGTTGGTGTCATATAGGCCACACGATGAAGCCCTTGAATCCAGGTGCTTTAACAATAGCATATCACTAAATATTCAAAAATTTATTTCCAAACCACTTCAGCGATGCTAGCAATTTATTTCCAGGGTAGCACAGCATGTTTCCAATGCATTCCAGCCTCAACCTTAAGGTCAAATATGAAAGTCAAGGTCAACGGTAAGAAGGGTGCCAAGCCGCTCTCCAAGTTGGGTTTGGTTGAGTCAATATTTTAGCCAGGCTAGCTCAACTTGTCTACTTTGGTAGATTTAGAACTTGTTCACACGGGTCAAATAAACTGATCTGTGGGTATCCAGCTCGAAACTTTGACGTCTGTTGAATAACAAAAGAAGGGTTTTTTTTGCTCTTTATAATAATGCCCACGCCATGAAGAAAAACAGGCGACTTCCTTGAGGTGGTTGCATTGCTGTGGGATTTTTGAGCTTCTAGATATCCACTCCTTGAGCTAATTACTGGAAGGGCAAATCATATACTAAAGAGAAAAGCCACAGGTAAAGACCGAAAGAGTTAAAATTTGAAACTCACTTGAGGCTCGCCTTCAAACTTTAAGATAGTCAAGGAGATAAAAATTTATGAGGGTTTCCATGACGAGGAGAGTAAGGTTCAAAATGACTTAGTCAAAAAGGATGGTGTATATTGGATTCAGTAGAGGAGCTTGACTTGACTTCGATTCATGTAATTAAGGTTCAGAATGACATTGTCACAAAGGATGAAGTTGGGTTTGGTAGAGGAGCTTGACCTGACTTTGATTGATGTAATGAAGGACTAAAAATCAACCCTTTTTCAAGCTGCGCTTGAGTGAAATATCTAAAGGGACCATATATTTTCCTCATCATTTAAAACAAAATGTTGGTGTTCTTGTTATCTATTTATCAGCCACAAGTTTTTGTGAAAACAAGAAAAGGGACGGAAGAAGAAAGGTGATCGTTCATATCTGAAATATTTGGGAAAAAAAAAGAAGAAGAAGAAGAAGAAGAAGCAAAAACAAAAGACATCTGAAATATTTACCTACGCGCTCGTTGTCAGTTGCTCGAAGAAAATTATTAGTTATCCCAGTATATAAATAGAGTAATATTTATCTTTTCTTCCTCTCTCTTTTTCCCCCCTTGAACATCATTCATAGAGTAATTTGATGGTAATCAATGAAAATCATACATACTCTCTTGCTCTATAATCAGTGTCTGGATCTGATGTTAATTAACACCTATTTCCAGGGTACCGGTGCTGCATTGCATGATGCATTTTTATGGTTTTATAATCTGATTCAACTACTGTATTGATTTAGCTGTCGACCAAGGAAAAAAATCATCTAGCTCAGCATTGAATAGATTAAAAATGTGAATAGATAAAGCCATCAAGAAGTCTCCAACTTGCTAACCCACCAAAAGAAAGATTAGATTTCCACTTTTGCCCCATGTTGCTATCATCAAAGCAAAATAAGCTTTGGAAAAAGAAAAAAAAAAGAAAAAGAGTAAAACCTTTCCCTTTGTTTGTATCTCTCCCTACCTTGAAACTATCAAAAGTCAAATAAATTATTGTAAGCATTGAAAAAGTCTGTAGATGGAGTGCTTGGAGAATTTATGCGTGGCCAAACAAAGGTTGAAGGACTAGGCATGAAACTACCCTCAATAAAATTCCTGTTACCATGAAGAATAGGACTCAAATCATGGAAGAAGCTAACCGAGTTTTGATCAGGAGAGAAGAAGTTTGGTGGTATTGGAGGAAGTGAAGCTGGCCCAGGAGACAGAATTCCAGGACCCGAACTTGGTCTCTCCATTACTCGATCAATCTCCATGATCCCTTCAAAATAACCCAAATCTCCGCCTAGCTGCTGCTGCTTTTGCTGATCTTTGGGTGAGTTGGCCTTCTCAATTGTAGCAAACCTTGCTGCAGGCGATATTGCACCACAATCATCATTAAAGGGATTGGAGGAGGTTGATGTTGATGAGGAGCCTGTGAGACGTTGAACCAGGGTCATGAAGTCATTAGGGTTTGTATGAATCACCTTAGGTGACACTGTATAGATTATCACGGGAGGGCGTGGCTGTGTTGGTGGTTGATTCTGTGGTTGCTGTTGGAATGGTTGCGGTGCTACTGGTGGTTTTCTGATCTTGTGTGAATCTTTGCGGATTTTCAAAGCTGGTGGTCTAGGACCTTGCAATTCTTTTCTTGGTGATCTACTGATAGGGAAGTTTGATGAATCCATGCTGAATCCTGAATGGTGAACAAGAAGGAACAAAAGGAGATTGGGATGATGCCGGTACTGAGGAGGAGGAGGAGGAGGAGGACACAAGCATTATATATTGTTGTGCTGTAAATTATAAGGGGAACATAGGGGGAAGGACATTGAAATACTTGAAGGAGAGCAAGTCAATGGAAATTAATAATGGGATTAATTAAATACCATTGGAAGATGACAAAAGTAAATATTGGCTACTTCTGTAGTGATTTTCAACTAAGAAGTAGCCGGTTTCGTGGTGTTATTAATGTTTGAACGTGTCCAAGTTTTTTTCTGAGAGGGATGTCAGACGTGGAAGCAGTCATTTGACAAGTGAGACCAAGCCTCAGTGACGTGGGATGTGCATGTCCATGTAAGCAAATCTAGGAGTTAAGTAAAATAGGGGTGGGGAATGGGGATCAAAATGTTCGAACAGCTACATAAAACCTTTTTAACCTGTTACAGAGGGGTTCATTAACTTTACAGGAAAGACGAACAATCTAACTTTCCTAGGATTAGTACTGTGTCGTAATTTACTCATGGTGTGAGCTTGGCATCATAGCTGTCTCGTCTCTAGGTTCTCATATAAGGAGAAAACGGCTGTGGGCACTAGTGGAGTGCACCAAAATGTGAATGGGTGTGCAAGTTTATTGTATGTAGACATCACGGTAGTAGACGACTATTTCGTCTCTGCCGCATCCATTAAATTATTTCCTCATATATAATCCGGATTTTTTTTTAATAATTATTGCTAATAAACTCAAATTTAACAAATTAATTTTTTTTTGAAATCCTATAAACTCACGATCTTAAATAATATGCCTAGGCTTATTAAGATTTCTCAATTAATGTGCCTAATTTTCAAATAAACGAACTTGGCTGACTTTATGCCCTGTTTCTTCGATTGTTTCTTTTTTAAAATTCACTTTATCATAAATATTTTTACACCACATCATCGTCACGTGACTCACTATTTGGTCCTAAAGTAAACTCCTGATTTTCAAATTGGTCCCTCGTTAATGGCATATGAAAACTTTCAAAATTTAAGTTGAGCTAAATTCCACTATTTCTTTCCAGAATCATCCTTAAGACACTACCTTTTTGCATATCAGAGGCAATTGGATTCGAATATGGGATGCTCTCACTCACAAAATTTACATTCTTTTTTTATTTTATTTTTATGAACAAGTAAGGTTTTGTTAATTTGTAGACAGAGCATAAAAATAAATGATTAAATTAAACAAAAAATACCAATAATTAAACCTTTCGAACCGGCCCATGCATGGCAGTCTCACTCTATTGCTTGTCACGTACACATTAATTTCACATATATAATAAAATCATTTCAACTCAATATATATACATATGCAAATCAATATCGTCGCCCAACTTATGATTACAACATTAACTTGACCAGAGGACGTCTTTTATTTAAGCATCAAACTTATATAGCAAAATATTTCTGCAGTGGGTAGTCTAAAAAAAAAAAAAACTAAAGGGCATCAATGTTTTATTATATCCTGTGAGAGAATTAATAATATGGATTCGCACAACGTTTTTCTTTCTATTTCTTTGCGATTTTTTCCACCTTGATCCCTTAATTTATTTTGTTTTTAATTTAATCATTTAACATTGTTGTTCTATATGACTGGTCATAGTGATTTGTTTTTATGTCTATGCACGAGGCTTTGCACTATTGGAAAAATATTTTGTTGCTTGATTGATGCTGTTTTCACAAAATAAAATTTAATTTTATTGAATTATAAGAATTAGAATACTCTCGAGAATTGAATTACATGCTTAAGAAAACATGGAGTCACTTTTGATTGCTAATATTAGGGGCCGATTTGCACTGTCTTTTCTTGGTTCCTCAATTTTTATTTTTTGAATTTAATCCTTTCAAATTAATTTTATTTTGGGATTTGAGTTTGTAGTTTGTGTTTAGTTACCTTGATATAGGGATTTTGCAATGTCAAAAGAAATTTCTAATGCTCGGTTGATGCATTATTTTGTAAAATAAAACAAAATTTAGCTAATTTAAAATAATTTAATGTTGAGGGATCAAAATTAAAAATAAAACAAATATAAAGATCGGGGTAAACAAACAAGATAAGTAGGTCTTAAGAAGTGTCCCAACATGATCTTCCATATGGTTAGGCTCGTGTACATGGTGGCCCGGTGGCTGGGCTATGGTGGAAATTTAAGGTGTGCTGTCATTTGCTAATTTGTTTTCTCATTCTTTTGATTATAATTTATTTTTTTATCTTTTTTTAATTGATTTTTTTCTTCAATTTCATCCCTCATTTTGGTTTTATTTAATTTTATATCAAGTTTGATACTTATTCTTTTAATAACTGTTTTTTTAATCATTTTCTTAATTGAATTTTATTTTTAATTTCATCTATCAACATTTGGTTTCACTTTATTTTTATATCAAATTTGATCATCATTCTTTTGATTGCCCTTCGTTTTGTTTCGAAACTTTTTTATTGTTTTTTTTAATGTTATCCATCAACATTTAGTTAATTAAAAGTTTTGCTTCAAGGGTTTTTAGGGTTTGTCTTCTATAGGGTTAGTCTTAGAATCTTGATCAGGGTCACGGGTTTTATAGATTAACTTAGGTTGACTTTGATCTTTTTTATGTTCTTTTTAAAATTAATTTTTGTTCATTTTATTGTTAAACATTTGATTGGCTGGAAATTGATCTTCGTGTTTTATTTTCACTTTCATTTTTTTATCTCAGTCTTATATCCTTGATCGCGAGCTCAGCAAGTTAACCTGAGTTGATTTGAATTTTTTTTCATTGTTTTTTTTAATATATATTTTTTAATTTCACCCTTCAATGTTGGGTTATTTGATAATTAAACTTTATAATTTTATTCAATTTACTCTCAACAAGGTTACCCTGGTATCACAACTAGGTCACAGATTTGACATGCTATCTTTTTTAAATTATATATTTTTCTTCAATTTTTCCTTGATCATTTGATTTGCTAGAAACTAAGTTTTAATTTTTTTTTGTTTATTTTTTCAATTTGGTTATTACATTCTCAATTAATTTTTACTTCATTATCAAATAACATCATGAAAACCCTTTAAGAATATTTGGAAGATATATATATTCTCATGATATTAACAAATGATTATTTTTTGAGTTGATCATTGTCAATTTTTTTGTTGGTTTATTTTTTTGTTGTTGTATTTTTTTATTGATATTATTAAATTAATCGAGTTTATTAAACCCAATCGAGTTAATAACCCAAATCTCAAAGTTTTTTTACTTTTTTTTAGGAACAATTATGTTGCCTAAGCATCTTTTTTTTTTATGCTGGAAAATTTGGTTTGGCTTGCTACGTAATGAGAACTAGCAATCTAGTTTAATTTGAACTCAATGAATAAAAAATAAGATACGGACCTGGTGTGAAACCGCCATCCACTATCAAATACATACACAAACTACAAACTAAATAAACAATTGGATTTACAAAAACTATGTTTAAGATTAAATCTTATTTTAAAACTATCTCTGATACTAAGTTAAAACAATCCAAATTAATATAAAAAAATATGAACGTAAGAGATAAAGAGGCTATTATTTTCATTGATTATTTTATTTAAAGTTATTGTTTTAACTTAAATATAAATAAATTATATAAATTAAATTAAAAATATTATTCTAACCTTAATAAATAAAAAAAATAAATATATTTATGGATACATTACTAATTACGTCAATCAATCCGATGCTCTAAAGTGCTAGTCAATAACACAACTAGGATTAGGATTGCAAAGATATAGCAAATTGGTGCTCCATTCCTTCGAGATCACATGGCTGCGCCAGCATACAAATTTGAAGCAGTCAAAGTTGGAAATTTCTTTTACAAGCTTCTTGCCTGCAATGGAGTTCTCATTGATCTTACAAGAACCTCATGCTTATTTTGCCTTTGAGCTAATTTAAGTGTTCGGATAGTGGTTATTTTTTAATATGTTACTTGAAAATATATTATAAAAATATATTTTTTATTTTAAAAAAATTTATTTTTAATATTAACCCATGATCTGAAAATATAAGAAAAAATTAATTTAAAATAACAAAACTTTTAATTTTTTTCAAAATTGTTTTTGAAAAGCAATTTTTTTTTCTATTTGATGATAAAAATCAGCGTTCGAGCTACGTGCAACCATTCTAATTTCTGCCCTTTATTATAAAGGTTTTTGGTAACCTGTCATTTTCTGTATTTCTTCTTTGTCTCGTTTATTTCATTTCAATGATTTAGCCTTTGACTCGTTGCCCATTGGAAGTAAAAGGTGAAGAATCTCCATGCTCAACCACTAGTGTTCTGATACCTAGAAAGAACCTTCCATATAATTCTCCAAGTTTTTTTTTTTTTTGTAATGTTATTACTAATATTTGGTTGTTCGTTAATACTAGGCGTCTGGTAATCCTCTGGTAATATTCCATGTTCCTCTTTAATTTCTGGCCCATTTTGAGATTCTTCTTGAGGCAAAAAAGTTTGGTAATCTTGAAATATTTAAGGTTATTAGTGTAAACTATACTATAAGTTAATTATGTCTTTAATAAAATAAACAACCTTTCATTTAAAATCTAAAAGATTTCATTTTACATGCCTTGCTTTTAAAAGTAAAATATAATATATATTTAATCTTTTTTTATTAAAATCTGAAAAGTTAAACAATTTAATTTAAAAATTCTTACCGTCGGAGACCAAGGAATGATATTTACCAAAATAATTCTGGCAATAAGCTATCCGACCACAGAACATTTATGATAACCAAATGGGCCTGGCTTCAAAATATATATGATGTCAACTTAAGGGGAAACTCAAACCCAACTCTCTTTGTTTCCGAGCCTGCTAATCACAGCAGCCCATCATGGCGAAAGCACCAATTTCGTGAGGATCCAGGAATTGTGCTCTGACTCAATAATTAAGCTCTTGAATCTTGATCAAGATGGTATACAAATTAATCTTGATCCAGGAAATTTTTCTTGGTTGATCTGAATTGTTATAGTTTATAGGCAGATGTCAGAGTAGAGGGCACTGAGCAGAGCGGAGAATTATCAATATTTTTAGAGTGATTTAAGATCTATTATAAATATATATTGTGTAATCCTAGATTAACATATAGTAAAATAAAAGTTCGAACTATGTTAAATCTTGTATTCTTTCATAAATTTCACAACATTAATGCTCAAGGATCATATGACATAATCCCACCCCACCTTTCTACATGTATATATTATTTCTGGAATTAATTTGATTTCATATGGATATATATGATCATATATGAAAGTGACGCAAAACCTCCCACGTGATCCTAATGCTCTCTCGATATCAGACCCTACCTGATCTGTGCATTTTCCTTTAATCTGTTTCTGTGTCAGTGATGACGTTTTCTGGTTGTAGTTGGCGGCGGCGGTAATCCTGGAGGAAAACGGAATAAGGTAAGGGGCGTGTCTATATATTACCTCATTAGAGGAGTCTTTGTTTTAATGCAAGTGGAGATATTAAAACGATTTAAAAGAATTTTAATTTGAAATAAAAAAATAATTTTTAAAAAAACATTTTTAAAACATAAAAATACATATATTTTTAATTGAAAAACAATACTAATAAAAGTATAGGATGTGAGAATTGCTAGCGTAAATATTTAACAATATTATGGTAAAGACCTCCCAATCTCTCCTTGTTCAATGTAATCATGATACTCAATAAAAAATGATTACACAAATGAAGAGTGACTCTTACTCCTAAAATACTATGAACACCTTCCATAGCTATGAGCAATTAATTCAATTGGAGATCTGCGTATGCATGTTACTGACGTCTCCGTCCACTGCTTTTCCCTTAGCTATGAGCAATTAATTCAATTGGAGATCTGCGTATGCATGTTACTGACGTCTCCGTCCACTGCTTTTCCCTCAGAAAGAGATGCTACTCGTTGAGGTGAAATATACGACCACTCAAACCTCCTAACGAAGTATATTAAGAATATATATATATATATTCAAGACTAATATATAACATTAATGAACACCATCGATTTCAATTAAAAAATCTAGACTGATGAATTATAGACCCGTCCTATCTTATATATAAGTATTTTATTTTTATTTTTATTTTTCAGTATCAATCATATTACACTCTACATTTCACTATACATAAATTTTTATATTTGTCAAATTTATTGAGTCTGTTTAGTAATAGAAATATTTTTTTCAATAAAAAATTAGAAAACATGTTCATTTATTGAAAATAAAGAATATTTTTTTATAAAAAATAAAAAACATATCAAGATTATATCAATTTAAAATAAAAAATCAATACCATAATTTATATATTTTTTATAATCTTGTTATGAATTTTAATTTAATTTTATTCAGATTTAAAATTAAACGAAAAGATTTTATTTATTATCTGAAAAAGTAAAATATCTTATATTATATTTATAATTAAAAAAATGAATTTATGATGGTAATTAAACATGAAAATATAAAAATAATTTTAATGTTCTAAATTGTTAGAAAATACATGTATATAAAAGGAAAATATTGTATTATTGACTTTTTATAATTTTAAAAAATATAAAACCTCTAAAATATGTTTACAAACTAAATATAAATTTAAGAAATTAGTTTTGTTTCAATGATTTAGAAGAAAAGTTTTATGATGCATAAGGAGGTAGTCGATAACATCATATTAGTTTATATTAAAAAAATAAAATAATAAAATTCATAACCATAAAAAAATAATAAGATTATTTTCATTTTAGATTTTTATCTTTTCCTTATATCCATAAGATGATCTTAATAGAATGTCATTATTTATTCAATAAATACGATAGCAATTTCTTGATTTATATAGAGAAATATTAAATTTAAATAGAAAATTTTAATTTTTCTTTTTTAATCGGATTTTTTAAATTGAGATGTTACTCTCTTTGAAAACAACCACATTAGTCTTCACAAAATTCCAAAAGAATGTTAAAAGAAAATATGAATTCTCTCTAGCAATTCAATTCAATTCTGTATTAGTTTACCGTACAAAAAAGTATGCATCGCACTTGATCGCTTGTTCTTAGCGTTGAGCCCGAGAGGCACGTTGACTTCGAAGTTAGAGGGATTTATTAACGAGAATCGAGAATTGACGCGTGGCTATCACGATCCGCAACCCGAGATGTGGACCATGATTGTCGACTCATTTGGTTGCTTACGGTAAGAAAAATAATAAGTAAGGACCTTAACCGAGGAATTGAAGGAGAGGAAGGCATGCCACGTAACCGGATTATGCACGTGCAATGGCAAAGCAATAAGCGTGACCTTGACGCTTCCTCTTAATTTAGTTTAATTAACTAATTCATTCCCTTGTGTTATTTATTTATTTGTTTTGGTTAAATCCCCATGAGAAGGTTCACTGTGTCGAGTCCATCGTGCAAAATCTTTAAATTACCAAACTGTACATGTCCTGGTGACAACATATTTTCAAACAATTAACATGAAAAGTAAACTAATTTCCCTAAAATATTTTTTAAAAAAATGACCCTGAGCTTAATTAGTTCCTACCTCCTTGAATAAGTAATATCTCTTAGATTTATTTTTTTATATAAATATGGGTGTTCGGACCAGTTTACTCGTACCTCGACTAATCCCACGGGCTCTAAAATTAACAATTATGTAACCCTCCAGTGATCATTATATTACAAACCACATAATTTAAATATAAAATTACAGGAAAAACAACCCCCAATTATAATTATTTTTATTATTTTATCGTATAATTGATATATTTGCTGTGTGGATTGCGGATTTAACAATATAATGAGAACATTAATATCATAAATGCTAATTCCAAAATAAATGTTCAAATAGATAAAGATAAGTTCATTATACACTTTACTTGATATTGTATCTACTGTCTACAAATAAAAATAATTATAATTATATATAGCAGAGGAAAGAAAAAAAATATTATTTATTTTCATCTTTATTATATAAAAATGACTTCCACGATATACATATAATAGCAATTTAGTATATATCCGTAATTGAGAATTAATAACTAACTAGTGATTAATAAGCATATATAATTGTAAAAGTTTTTGGTTTTGGTTATAAGAAAGAGAAGACTCTTTTAAATCCTTTTTATTTTCATAGATGGATTTATTACATTATCATCGTCACAAGCATTTCATTCTCTTTTTTTTTTTAAAGAATTTTACAACTAAAATAGAATTTCTCTATTTCACAATGATTTGTTTAAATCTAATTTATACTCTCAAAACAAAGTTGCTTACTAAATATGATTTAGTGCTTTACAAATTATTAAATGAATGTGTTTTTAAATATTTTTTATAATTTTAATATATTAGTATTAAAATTTTTAAAAAAATCATTTATATATATTTTTTATTAAAAAATATGTCGACACGTTACCGGACACTACTCCAATCCAGCAAAAAAAACTACAATCCACGACACACAAGGACATATTGGTCATTTAAGCCTCAGAGTCAGAAAAGGACAATGTTAAATTATAAGAAGCTTTGACTTGTCGATTTCAATCACCGTCTTGATGTGGCCAATGAGGAACTGCCATGTGAGGCAATATAGCTTCAATGAGACAGCTCACTGTAACCATGACCACACAAGCACACACATTCCTTAACCCAAACGGCTCGCAACCGACCACGTTTATATCAATCAAAATCATGCTGCAACTCCCAAACGCCATATAATTTCTAGTCCCCACACACATGCCCTTGCACTAACTCTCACACAATATCACACCAATACACATCCTCTTATATCACCCCAAATCTCTCCCTTTCCTTCCATCAGATCAAACAAAAAGGAGATATACAGTACTGTTTACGAACATGTACTCTGCTAGTGACCAGATGATGTTTCAATGCCCTCCTAGGCCATTGCCAATGGAGAGAAAATGGAAATCCAACATCGAAGTTGCTCCAAATTGCCCTCGTTGTGCTTCTCCGAACACGAAATTCTGCTACTACAACAACTACAGCTTGTCACAGCCTAGGTATTTTTGTAAGGGTTGTAGAAGGTATTGGACTAAAGGAGGGTCGCTAAGAAATGTTCCTGTAGGTGGTGGTTGTCGCAAGTATCGCAGAGCGAGGTCCTCTAAGATCTCGCAGAATGAACGTGCTGCTGTTTCGCTTGATTATAGTAGGGCTAATGAGACTTTAGCTTGTTCCTCGAATAAAGACTCAATGGCTCAACAAGATGGAGCCAATGGGTCCGATATTGATCTAGCTGCTGTTTTCTCTAAGTTCTTGAATCAAGACTTGAGTTATGGGCCCGAGTTTATTGGTGAAGAATTGCGTGATGAGGGCAGTGAGTTGGTTAACATATCGAATTCTTCAACCCCAATATCAGACAGCTACCAAAATGATCCGATGATGGAAAGCCTGAAGCGGTCTGATCTGACCCAAGAATCCAATTTACTTGAAGGGAGATCTCAGGTGCTTGTAGGAGAGAAGCAACAATTTGAAGAGGAGAGATTTCAAGAACTCATCGAAAGTCAAGACATGAATGCATTTGGGTTGCAAAATTTACTGATCGATGAAATTGTGCAAGATGCTTTGTGGTCAGATGATGCAACCTTGCCTAATGTTCCTAATTGGCAACCCATGGTACAATTGCAAGATTTTGATTCATTTTCAGTGGATGATCGTCTAAAGATTTCAGCCAATTTTACCAGCGACAATAATTGGAGTTCTTTTGATCTCTCGGGGTTTGAGGTTCTTCCAAGACCTTGATACATACTCTACTATATATTAACCTTTTTCGATTTTGTATTTTATGATCTTGCTCTTCTTTAAAGAAGCAAAATTTACTGTTAAATACCCATGAACATGAAAGATTATGGCATGGACATCATTGCACAAGGACTGAGAATGAAATGAAAAGATATTAGAGATATTTACTTTGTTTTCTCTTTGTTATTGATTTGGCTGTAATGGACGACGAAAAAGATTTTGCAGTGTCGAAACGAGAGTTCGAAAAGTAGAGTTCTATAATTAAACCAGCATTGTATCCTACATGGAGGAATCACAGTTATTAAAGCCTGAGGAGTTGACCCAAACTCTTATTTAGACTGGGTTTTATTTTAAAGATTAGGTTTCATTTTTACATTGACCTGATTAAATTAATGTGATTTTACAAGTTAGATTTTTTACTTGTTGACCCGGATGGATGTATTCAAGTCAAAATCAATAATTTTTTAAAAAATATTAAAATAATATTATTTTAAACAAATCATAAAATTAAGTTAACTATTAACCGGATAACTCATATCCTAGACCAAGTAATATCTCAAAGTCGATTGGGCTGAGAAAATAATATGCTCTAGAAAATGGACCGAGTAAAAAAAAAAAAAAACATTGCTGTAGCAAAAATGATACCCTAAACTAGTGCAGATCTCAAGTCAATTGGGCCAAAAAAAACACACTAGAAAATGGGCCGATGAAGAAAAAAGCATTGCCCCAGCAAAAATAAGCGATTGCCTAAATCATTTTGCAGAAATCATTTTCCCCACGTCAATCAAAATTCTTTTTTGATTCTTAGTTTTTAACATTCGTGCTTAGTTAATAACGTTAGGAGGAAGGAAAAGTCGGACGGAATCTGACAATCACAGTAAGATATTAAACAAGTCCACCTCTTACCTGAAATATAAACAAGTTCAGTTCCTTGTATGAAAGAGTTAGAAGTTCATTGGTTTTCGGGGAAGATATAGCAGCGTATGTATCTTCTTCACAGAGGCATTCTTCTTATTTCTCGAATCTGTTGCCCTTTTTGCAATATTGGAGGAATCAGCTGTTCATTATCTTGTAAACTATTCTATTTGGAAGATTTGGCTCGGTTCTGTGAATGCTGGGTTTCAGATTTTGTGTAGTTCTGCTGATGGTATAATTAAATGCACTAATCAAAAGGTGTATCCTCCTTGGATAAACCAGGCCCTGTGCTGGAATTGGTGGAGTATTGAGAGATGATGCTGATTTGTTTTGATCATATTGGGTACTGGTTTTGTGTCTTGTCTTTAATTCCATGGTATCTTGGTGTTGGGGTTTGTGTTTTCGAGTCCCTGTTGTTCTCTGTTCTTGTGTTCCATTCACCATTTTGTTTTGTGCTAATAATATTTGGTATATTGATTTTATAAATTAACAATAAATTTAAAATGCATAGGGAATTCATCATGAAAAATGCATCGTAATCCCCTTTCATTGTATTTTTTTATATAATCGTGGATATTTGGATCAGCTTAATCATATTTCGATTAATCTTTTGAGACCCTGAAGTTAATATCAAGTAAATTTCTAGTGGTTTTGAGATTTGTGACATTCAAACCGGTAATCTTTAGGGAGCAAACTCAGAGTCTGACTAGTTGAGTTATAAATAAATTATTTATAGTTTTTTTCATTTTTATTTTTAATTTAACTTTTATTCAACCAAATTACATGTCATTAAATTATTATATTTTGATAAACCTAAGATTAGTTGGCAAAAAAAATTAGCTATCAAAATTATAAGTTCTCTCCCCAAAGTATTATAATTCTTCAATTGAGTCTGCTATTAAAGATTTTCCAATTTTCGGACGGCACATGCCAAGAATTTTACAAAAACATATTATTGTATAGCATATGCTATGCCATTTGTAACATAAATATCTACGAACTAGAGTTTGTAAAACTAAATAAAAAATGGTTCGTCGTTAATCTAGCGTATATACTTACCTCTTTTTTGGAAAAAAAATATTTATTTTTCATTTAAAAAATAGCATGTACAAAATTGAAAAATATGAAGAAAATAAATATCACCCTTGCACTTCACAATCAAATAAGATTTTTCAAGCAACTAGAAAATTATCCTCTGGTGACATATTAATTAATTTGTTTGTTTTTCTTACAGAAAATTAATTTAACCGACAATCCTATAGATTATATAATACACGGTGCTTCCGAATTTGATATCTTGAATCTGCCACTGCATATAGATCACGGCAAGATAATGGATCCATGTCGAGTTAAATATCTTCGAAATATCCTCCAAATATCTCCGAAACCATCTTTATTATTCGTTCAATTTCGATAGCAACTCTGCAAAAGAAATTATGAGAAATTAATTAGTCATTGTCATTGTCTTTAATTTTCTCCTTTTCCTGCTAATCTTTAGAAATTAATATGATCCTCTACTAACTTCTTTCCATGGAAAGAAAAAAAACTACTTCTCTTTTCATTTTTTCCCTGCATCCTTTTGTAATTTATCAGTTTGTTCATAGGTTGACGTAATCGAGAAAAAGAGAAAATTAGAATCTTTAATGAAGTTTTTACATTTTAATCTCAGATAAAATACATTATAATAACCCTTTTAAAATATTAAAGAAATATAAACTAATTCAAAAGTTTGAAACATAAGCAAAACCTTTTTCTTAATCCAAAATGCTCTTAATTACTATTGAGGGAGTGAATTTAAAAGTAGTAAGAATATTTCTCGTACAAAAAGGGGTGTTTTGGAGGATGTTTTTGTTAAATACTTTATTTTTTTATGACAATATCTTGATATTAACTCAGCCTTCAATTTTTTTTCTATTTAGATTTTTGCACCTTTAAAAATTAGTATTTGATTAAGTATTCCGGTAACATGTTTTTCAAGAGTATTAATTAAACAACTGTAACATGTCATTAGTATTTGGAATAAATGTAAGAAAATTGAAGCGTATAAATTTAAATAAATCTTCGAAAAAGTATAAATAATGATAATTTGTGTTTATCTCATCGAAGAACTTCTGCTTACTCCTGGTTTGATCTGGGAACATGTCAAATATGCTACTTGTTGCCTCCAAAAGTTTCTGCGAATTTACATAAGAAACAACATAAGAAACGCAGCTATATATGCGAGTGATTGTACATATGTAAAGAGAATGGAGAAATTATGAGGAAGTAAAAAATGATCAATTGCTCATACCAGCATAACGTCAACGTCAACGACTTGGCCTTGTTCTTTCACTACTGTGATTTTCCTACACATGTTCATAGTCTTCCTTGGTCAGTTGAAAATCTTAAATTAACGCGTAAAAGTTCTTAATCACCTGAGTTTTTTTTTTTTTTTAGCTTGGAATTTAGAGAGGGGAAAAAAATGCAAATAGAGATGATGGGACTATTTCATTTGCTCTCTTATGTTTGCTTGGACGGCCCATTTTATCTTGGCCATTGGAGAACAAATGGATCTCCTCCATTTCTCGGCATTCTTTCCGACCCATCTTAAAATTACACAACATATCCGTGCTTATGAAGTGAAATCTCCTTCAAGATTACTAGTTCTGATCAGTTTACAAATCGATCTGCTGTTCCTTGAGACCATCGAGAAATTCAATTCAAACAATAGGATCCCTTCCTTCCAGATTAATTGATACAGATTACCATTATACTAAAACATGGAGTTAAAAAAAAAATATTTCAATCAAATTATTGCACCTGATCAAGAGTTTTTCGTCAAACTCCTCACATTCAAAGTCAGTGCAAAATCTGGTGAAGGGTATAACTTGATTGTCCCACTCTGAAAAGGAACACAATAGTTTAACAGTTGAATTTAGCTTGTTACACAATCAAATACCACGCATGCGCGCGCGTTCATATAGATATATATATATATATATATATATATATATATATATATATATATATATATATATATTTCCAAGAGGTCAAGGTAAAAGAAAAGCTGTTGTATCTAATTAATAATGGTATAATCTAACTATTGAATTTGATTAATTGAAAAGAGCTTGTGGCCGTGGCGTTCACCTAGATGCAGGAAAGCAGTTGCAGCCTGCAATTCATTCTTACATTGCACACTTTCAATCTTGAAACGAATATTAGGCCCCATTGCCATCATTACCTTCCGAAGAAATTGTATGATACTCTGTACATGGCCAACGTAAACTGTTAACATTCAGGGATGTTGTGATATATTGAAAGTCAAATAAAATAGATTGCGAGACTTGTTTTGACTCAATTCATTTAGGTCTATAGATACAAAATACAGGCTTAATTAGTGCCCATGATCAAGAGCTAAAGAAGGAAAGCAATATTGCAGAGTAAATACAGCAGAATATTTACAACATAGTGAAAACCTTCTGCATATTAAAATCTTGAACCGTCGGTATTATATTCGTTGTGAATTCCTTGATATACTTGCATTAAATTTCTACAATAAATCTTTACTGAGTATTTGAGGCAAAGATCTAGTACATTGTCACATCGAGAAAACGAACAGCTTGGAGAAAAGATGGAGTTGTACTAAAATGCACTAACCTGTTCTCGATCGAATGCAATCTGAAAAATGAAGTCCTTAAACACGCAGTCATATGAGAGAACATCCTCCAGTAATTGTTCGTCGTTTCTCGAATTGATGGCATAGAAGAACCTGTGGATCAGGATGCCAATATCATCAACGAAATCCGATGTGAAACCAGGTGCACAATCACTGCACCGCAGTTTCCATTGATCCTCTTTATTCTTTGCTGCAACATTTAGTTGCCTTTTTGTTGCTAACGATTGTTGAGGAAATGTGAACTTGGGGATAGGAGAATGGACATTATTGGTGACTACTAGGTTGCTCAAATGCCTTGCATTAGCAATATTATTTGGTTGGACTGCAAAAAATTTGCCATTCAGGGTTTTTCTAAGACTAATGCCAGCACCTAAATTGTAATGAATCATAGATGCCATGACTCAGTGTAAGAGCTGAAGATGTACTACAACCTCGGACAGATAGAGATATATGTAGAGGGAAATGGAAGTAAATGTCATTTTTTAATCGCTTGATAGAGGGTCTTGGCATCTAGCCTCGCGGCATTCCAAGATTGCTAGTGAGGCAAAGCAGATGCAATTCCTTTCCTTTCAAAATGAGAAAATAGGTGTAATAGCAACGCAAACAGAGAAAGTCAAAGATTAGCATGTATCATGATTGTACTATTAGGGTGCGTTTGGCAAGTAAATAAAAACTTAGACATGAGATGAAATCAGAATTGCTTTTTACAAATCATATTCCATGCGTCCACCAAGGTCCAAACAATAGGGAAACGATGTTGCCACTCTCCAAGTTTACAACACCACTTTCTATTACAAGCTTTGTGAGGGTAATGAAATTAAAATACACTGGTGATGTTATAAACCGGAGGAGTGGCTAATAGTGAGTACTCAACCTCTAACTTTTGTAATGGGGGACTAGATGTTTCTCAGAATCTCTTTTTCACAACGTGTAAAATCACCTTGACAAAGGGTGAAAAGAAGAAGAAGAAGAAGAAGAAGAAGAAGAAGCACCATCCATCTTTCTGTAAGAACAACCCGGGGCCCCAAGGCCTGAATCTCGCACTAGAAAAAGAAGCTAGCAGCCACGATTAATTTGGTTTAAACAGGTACAGGAGTAGTTAAGCCCATAAGGATTTAGTTTCTGGGCTTAGTACGTGCTGCCTTCTAATCTTATCTTTGATATTTGATATATTCAAGCTGTGGATTCTACACAAATATTTGTTAGAACTTCCAGAGAGCATAAAACAAATAAGTATAGTGATACAAGGCCAAGAGTCGAAAATGTAAGTAGATACGCTGGAAACACATTTACAGTTGACGAAAAGTCTGTACTGTTGCCACTTCCCTGCAACTCCCTAGATCTGTGTTTTAGATCAACAGAAGTTCCCTGACTGCTGCCAACTCTGGAAGCACTCCTTCTGATTGATCTGTTAACTGTTATTTTTTTGTTTTTTTTATTAACGTAAGTGTCTGGGTAAACTTACGTGTATCTCGATTAATTCTATGAGCCCTAAAACTAACAACCATATAAGCTTCCAGTGACTCTTAGGCTTGTAGGATTCGAACTAGTGACCTTTATAAAACAAATTTAGAGCCTGATCAGTTAAGTTACACCTCTAGAATTATCTGGTAATTATTATTACTTGCATGTGTTGTGAGTATTACAGTTTGTATCATGGCCCCAGATGTATAACACCAAGAGATTGTTTTTTATCCAACAAAAAAAATTTGTTTGCTATTTTTTAAATTCTGGTTTTGTAGAAACTAATATGTTTTTCATTGAAGATCAATTTTTTTATTTATTTTACAAATAAAAATTCATCTCGCAATAATTTAAACTGAACACATATTTTTTAAATTATATTTAAAAATATTTTTTTAAAACCACAATCACAAAAATTATTACTATATCAAACACACACTAACTAGTTGCAACACCAACATCACCATATTGAATGTGTTTGAACAAGAAAAATCATTATGCTCTTGAATTGCCTAATTCATATCCTATGCTTTCTCACTTATAGGATGTTTGATATTATAATAACGATTGTTTTTTAAAGTATTTTTTATATGAAAATACATCAAAATAATATATATATTTTAAAAAAACTTATTTTAACATCAGCACATTAATACAATCTAAATATTTTAAAGTTTTTTCAAAAATATTTTTGCATTGTAAAAACAACTGCTATCTTAATATCGGTTGTGTAGGCTACTTCAATGTATTTTTTAACATAAAAAATCAATGTATAAATTGAAAGGCCTATGCAAGCATCTTGTTAAATAAATTAATAATCATTTATGTAAATAAACAGGAAAAGATCGTTAACAATAATCAAAAGAGAAACTGATAAAATTAAAAGATGAATATAAATCAAGATATTCAATCACATAAAATCAGACATTCATTTTATTGTGTTTACTGAACTTGTTTATTAAAATTAATAAAAGATAAATTCACAACCTAAAAAACTCATGATTTAAAAGACAAACACAAATGAAACTGACTAAATAAATTCATGCTTGAAAAATAATTATGCAAAGCCAAACATATCAACAATATTGTTTAAAAATAAACTTCATTTGTATAAAACCCAAAAAAAAATTCTAAATGAATTAGCATAAAATCTTTTTTAAAAAAACAATATTAAAAAAAAATGCAAGACAATAAGATCTTATAAAGCCGGATCTCTAATAAATTAAATATCAAAAGATAAAATTAAGAAAAAAATCAATTACACAATGATCTAAAACATAAGGGTTAAAAAAAACATTAATTAGAGGGCAATTAAAATTTTGATTTGATATGCGCTTCATAGCGGGTTGCAATTTATCTTTCTAAAAAAAATTGAGTATATAAAGTATTTTGATATGTTTTTTCTTATAAAATATAAATTATAAGTGTAAATTGAAAATTTTATCTAAACAACTAATAATCATCTATGTAAATAAATAAATAAATAAATAAATAATTGTTAATAATAACTAAAAGAAAAATTGAAAAAAAAAAGAAATGAACTTAGATCAAGATATTTAATCTCGTAAAATGAGATGTTTATCAATTTGTGTCCACTAAATTTGTTCATTAAAATATAATAGAAATAAAAACATATACGAAATAGAGTGAATAAAAAAAATAAAAAAAATATGCGTGGTCGAACATATGAGAAATATTATTTCAAAATAACTATTTTTTGTACAAAATTAAACCTACTTTATAAATTAAAATAAAATAAAAAATAAGCAAAAATTAAACACGAAACAAAACAGTTTTTTGTTTTTTTTTTAAAAAAACCTTTATCTAAAAATAACTTGCAAAACTCTTGGTTTAGGTAGTGAGACAAAGATAAGTTGATAAAAAAAAAAAAAGAATACGAAGGTGACCACAAAACAATTTTTTAAAACGACATAGATGATAAAATTGCAAAATATAATGAGAAAAAAAATTCATAACTATATTAACACCTAAAACTTGTGAACCATTGTCATTAAATTGGAAGGGTTACAAATGGAAAAACCTTGAAGCTCAATCCTAAATAAATCAAATACTGAAGGATGTATCCAGGAAAAAAATCAACTACATAAAAAAATTAATTAAAAAATAAGGGTGAAACCAAAATAAAAAATAAATTTGAGGGCATTTAAAATTAAATTACAGGGTTAAATCAAAAAGGAAAAAATAATTAACAAAAGGAAAAAAGAAAAATCAAAAGATTGAAGTATAAATTGATAAAACAACAAAATTTTTTTTGATTAAAGGATGGAATTGAATACTAATAAAAATTTAACAAAAGATTCACGAGTAAAAAAGACAAATAAAAAAATAAGGACCGAATTAACAAAAACAATATATGACAAATTATAATTTAAGGACTAAATTGAAAACATAAATTTTTTTTTTCTAAAAGGATCAAAAATGAAAATAAACGATAAAAACATAAATACTGAAATTGAAAAACTAAAAAAAATAGGACAAACATGCACTTTAACCAGAAAAGAGAGAAAAGTAGGAAGAAAAAAGAAGAAACGATTATCGGTGACAAATCATCGGACCACCACCAACACGCTCCACACCAGGGGAAAAGCATGAGATGGCACTTCAAGTGCACGACGGAAGGTTATTTTCAAACAAACGGTGGCGTCTCACGCGCCGTCAAAAGAGCGTGAATGCCACTAACACGCTGGCGTGTGAAAAATACGCACCAATAGCTTTTCAAAATTTAATATTAAAAATAAATATCAAATTACTAAAAAGCCCTCTCATAACCTTGAAAATAACAAATAAATCAATGTGAAAGTACTAAAACACCCTTGAATGCATAGAAAGTATTTTATCTTATCTAATGGCAAAGAAGTACTTATTTTAAAGTTTGTGTAAAAAAAACATTGTTTTTATTGATTTTGGGGTAGAAGAGTATTTTTACTATATAAAATAATCTGCAAAGATAATAATACTCATATTTAATTTTTTAATGACTAGTTAATTAATATAAAAAGATCAAAATATAAAAAGATCAAAACACCTCCGTATCCTAATCTTTTAATCTTTCCATCAAAAAATATAAATATAAATTTATTATAGTAATTCACAGTAAACTATGTCTATTATTCCAATGAATTTACCGCGCGTAGTTTTGCTTAGAAGGACTGGTCCCTGATGCATTTCACTGGCTGTCTGGCTGGGACATTTGTTTCGTCACAGATTGTTTTTTTTGTAACTTTCGGTGTCTAGATGCTCAATTATTGTCCTATAATTTCCTACTTTTTTTAAGTGCAATTTACAAGTACTCGTTGTATTGATATTATAGCTCCTCTGTGGAGGTGACCCCAAGTTCAAATTACTCATCATTTAATCATATTTATTTTATATTATTATTTTTGTTATTTTTACTTTCATTTATAAATCAAATTGCTATTCTTTCTTAAATAAATAACAAATTGCCATTGCCCTCTTCCAAAGTGTCTTTACATGTCAATTAAAAAATAGTATAATTGTTTTATATAAGTTCTGAAATAATTATTTTATTATACAATAAAACTTCTTCGATATATAGTAGTGTTGCTATTTCTACTTTTCTCTTTTTAAAAAAAATTAAAAATTCCGATAAATTTCTCCGGAAAAGAATGACGGGTCGTATCAAAGCACCAATCCAAATAATAAAATACGGCAAAAATAGTTGGACCACTAGCGATGGTTGGGAGGGATCACTTGCCCCACCTTCCACGGCTTATTCCAGCCATATTTTTGAACCAGAAACTTATTCCAGCCATGGGCCATATTATCCCTTCACAATTAATTAATCTAGCTTACTTTCCTTCTTCAAATCAGGTCACTGGACATCCATGCAAGACCCACATGAATGAGAGTTCCTTTTCCTCCTCCTTTTTATTTGTTTTTTCTCTTATATTTCTAAGTTATTTCCCTTCATGTCTTCTTGCTGGGCCATCGCTTGATTTTGGAGCTAAATTATGTGACACATATCTAGCAAAGATTTGGTAGTTGGAAGTTACGATGTTCATTGTGGTTTCCCCTGCGAACTTATCCATAAATTGATAGCAGAAAAGATTTGCTTAGGTTATTTTACAAATGAAGGGCACAGTGCAATATTCCGATATGTGGAAGACCCACTTACTATAAAGCATTTTCGTGTATTTTGACAGCTTTTTTGAAAAAAAAATATTTGAAAATCTTGAGCAGCATCCATAAATTCCAAGAAGTTATCCAGTAACTTCTCTTCTGTTGGATGTAAACAGATATTGAATAATGGAATAGATATCTAAAGTAACATTCTTGTAAGAGGAATCAGTCCTTGTCGTCGTCGCTGTCATCTTTAAAGGTTGTGATAAGTAAATTACTTTAATTAACCAGACTGATGTCCCTAAGTATCCTGAGATTTTAAAATGAACAAATCCCCTTTTGACGAGGAGGTGTTATCATCGGGATTTCATGATTGAACGATGAACTTATTCCGAACTCCAAAAAAGCCTTTATATACTATTGATCACTTGAATCTATTCTTCTCTTTACCCATTTAAGACACATGTTTTAGCTCATTAGATCCAAATCCAAGTCTAGCTCAAATCTAAGAACACAATCTAATTTATATATTTAAAGAGAATTTTTGCCAGATAATTTGTTTTTCTTTTCTTCTCTTTTCCTTCCCTACTATGACTTTTCTTTCAAAAATACCAAGGAAATCAGCTCTCTCTAAACTTAATCTTTTGAGTTTTAAAAAGGATTTAAAGAAACATGTCAGTATCTCTCTCTTTTATTGTTTTCTATTGGGGATTTGATAATTGATGTATTAAATAAATGTTTTTTGATTTTATAATGCATATATTGATTTGATAATTTAATAATTTAAAAGGTTTAATTGATGTTTTAGGGTATTAGTTTGAATTAAAAATCGTTTGATATTAAGTCTAGAATTTTTAGGTTTTGAGAATATACAGAATTTTAAAAAACTGGCAGATCAAGATTATAGAATCCTGATCAACCGATTGACTTGATGGTGGTGGTCGACCAGTTGGTCTACACTGGCCGACCTACTGGCATAATGGTGGTTGACCGGTTGGTTTTTCAATCGACCGGTTGACCTAACAACAGGGTTTGATTGATTTTTTTCGATTCAATAAATTTAAGAGATACTCAAAATCAATTAGATAAATTTGTTTCAGTTTTGTAATTATATTTTGGTCTCTACTATTAGAGTTAAAATTATGTTATTTGCTACAGATTGTTTTTGAGTAATTTTTGTATTTATTATAGATTATGGTGATATTCTTCCTAGCGATCATATGTAATTTCTAGTTCTATGTTTATTTTTCTTTTTCTTTATTTTATTTGATGTTTGAAATATAATTATTTTAATTTATATAAAACCATTATTGTATATTATTTTCAAATGTATCCTAACGTCTTTTATACACACAAATACACACACACACCCACTAAGTAAAATTCTAGTTGAGCACCTGCTACTATTTTTCATATGAACGCTGTCATTGTCGGGCAGACATTGGATGACTCATATATATAAAGGGCATTGAGATAGCAAGAAGCAATTTATTTGCTTCGAGTGGTCCAAAAAAGAGATAATTTCCACAGTTTCCCGATTATGGTATGTTTCCACATAGATCCACGCTATAATCACATATATAATTATGACGAGACAACCAATAATTATAAGATGATCAAGTGGCACACCATAGCTAGCTTTAATGAGTGAGACGATGGCATGAATTGACTCTCCAATTAAACGAATTGCAGCGCAAACTGTAATTTTTATTCATCCCCAATGCAATATTACCATGAAGATAACGCATGGGAAATAAAGAAGACGTAAGGCAAGCTTTACACCCAAGATTAATCGAAATTTAAACAAGCAATGTCCACAGGAGAATTAGGTGTCAGCACAAAAGCATTAAGGCCATAAATTAATTATAATGAAGAGCTGATTAACAAACGAGGGAGGCAGTTTGCAAATATTGTACCAACAAATTAAGGAGGGTGAAGGACACCAAAGTCGAGCTACCTTCTCTGTTATTAATCCATTGGGTCCATGAGAAGGTTCATGCACGGGAAGAGGCATAGGTTCCGAACACCTTTTCTTTTTTAATCCCATATAAACTGACATGGAGAGCCTACCATATATAATTATATTTCAGAAGAGGTTGTGGTGTCCGCCTCCTTTTGCTGCTTGTCCCTTCCACAATCTGTATTGTAAGTGCATCTTAACTCAAAAGGATGAACAATCATTGTACGAGAACCACTGAAAATGAAAATCTGATATCAGACATTTATCCTACACCTACAAGGAGATTTTAACAGACATGATCACCATGTATTTTCTTTAGATATGAACTTCACCGATCCCTTGCCCTATGTAAGAATCAATTCTAATGAAATAACATTAAGGTACGTGCAAGCGAAATGATCTGCTTATGTAGTCTTAATCACAAAAATGTCTTGTTTAACTTTTCAAGTTATTTTCACCATAATTTATGACAAAAACCTCAAAGAATACGAGTGCGTATATAATACAATGACATCATTTTCGCTCCTTAAATTTATCTCTTGAACATGTTTCTAGATTAAGATTCCATTAAGCTAGCATCCTGTTGTCATGCAGCATCATGGAACTAAAATAAAATTTGAACAGTCTCAAGGCACCAAGTTTTTCATAGTTGGTGTTTAAGATTAGCGCTTGTGAAATTGTTTAAGGTAAGGGATTAAATTATTAAGCAAGTTTTATCTCTTCGAGTTAAAATTTGTTAAGCTTGAAATTTATACAAATTAATTAAATGATTGTTAAAAAATTATCTATTAAATAATACTTTAAAATATAATTTATATTATTTCAAATTACACTTGAGTAAATCTGGAAGCTAGAATTGTACTGTATCTGTAACCATCCACTCCAATACAAAATCACAAACACATCGAGTTATCATTAGAACAGCAGAGGATTTCTAATTTTCTAGTCTACAGACAGTGAGTAAATGTGGAATAAAGCAAGGGCATTTTAGTACTCCATGGTCATAAAAGAACACAAATAAGAATTTGAGAGGCTGGTGTGCTATAATTAAATGAGATTGCACAGTAGTAGGGACTAGGGAGTACTGACCTCATGATGTCAAGCAACGCAATCACCATTTTTCTCTTGTTTCTTAACATCTCTATCTTTCCAGCCATCTCTGCCTTGAACCAAGAAGGTCATTGTCTACTTTCATGGCTTTCAACCTTTAATTCTTCTCTTTCAGCTACTTTCTTCTCAACATGGGATCCAAGCCACAAAAATCCATGCAAATGGGATTATGTTAGATGTTCTAGTAATGGTTTTGTCTCGGGAATAACAATCACTTCCATCAACCTTCCTACCAGCTTCCCTACCCAGCTACTCTCCTTTAACCATCTCACAGTTCTCGTCCTTTCAAATGCAAATCTCACTGGAGAAATTCCACGGTCGATAGGAAACCTGTCCTCGCTGAGCACCTTAGACCTCAGTTTCAATTCTTTGACTGGAGACATCCCAGCAGAAATTGGGAGACTATCTCAATTGAAGTTACTTGCTCTGAATACAAATTCATTACATGGTGAGATTCCAAAAGAAATAGGAAACTGTTCAAGGCTTAGACAGCTGGAACTGTTTGATAACCAGCTATCCGGAAAGATTCCTGCAGAAATAGGCCAATTGTTAGCTTTGAAGACCTTTCGAGCAGGTGGTAACCCGGGAATTTATGGCGAAATCCCAATGCAGATATCCAACTGCGAAGAACTACTCTTTTTGGGTCTTGCAGACACTGGGATTTCAGGACAGATTCCAAGTATTTTAGGAGAACTGAAGCATCTTGAGACTCTTTCGGTCTACACAGCTAAACTTACAGGCAGCATTCCAGCAGATATTGGCAACTGCTCAGCGATGGAGCATCTCTATCTGTACGGAAACCAAATTTCAGGCAGGATTCCTGATGAATTGGCTTTGTTGACAAATCTCAAGAGGTTGTTGTTATGGCAGAACAATCTAACCGGGAGCATTCCACATGCTCTAGGCAATTGTTTAGCTTTGGAAGTTATTGATCTCTCGATGAATTCTCTAAGTGGTCAGATTCCTGGGTCTCTTGCCAATTTGGCTGCATTGGAGGAGCTTCTTTTATCAGACAATTACCTTACAGGAGAAATCCCGCCTTTTGTTGGCAACTTTTTTGGCCTGAAGCAGCTTGAACTGGATAACAACAGATTCACTGGCGAGATTCCACCTGCCATTGGCCAACTGAAGGAGCTTTTAATTTTTTTTGCATGGCAGAACCAGCTCCATGGAAGCATACCTGCTGAACTAGCCAAATGTGAGAAACTTCAAGCATTGGATCTTTCACACAATTTCCTTACTGGCTCAATTCCACATTCTCTGTTCCATCTCAAGAACTTAAGTCAATTGCTTCTGATATCAAATGGATTTTCAGGTGAAATCCCACCAGATATTGGTAATTGCATTGGTTTGATCCGTTTACGATTAGGATCAAACAACTTTACTGGTCGACTTCCCCCAGAAATAGGTCTCTTGCATGAATTGAGCTTCCTCGAATTGTCAGATAATCAATTTACTGGAGAAATCCCTCTAGAGATTGGTAAATGCACTCAACTAGAAATGGTTGATTTGCACAGCAATAGGCTCCATGGAACCATTCCCACATCTGTCGAGTTTCTTGTTAGTCTAAACGTATTAGACCTTTCCAAGAACTCTATAGCAGGATCCGTACCTGATAACTTAGGCATGCTTCCATCCTTAAACAAACTGGTTATCAGTGAAAACTACATTACTGGTTCTATCCCGAAGTCACTTGGCCTGTGTAGGGATCTGCAGCTGTTAGATATGAGCAGCAACAGACTCACTGGTTCAATCCCAGATGAGATAGGTGGATTGCAAGGGCTAGACATCCTCTTGAATTTGAGTAGGAATTCTCTAACGGGCTCTATTCCTGAAAGCTTCGCAAATCTCTCAAATCTTGCCAACCTAGATCTCTCGCACAACATGCTCACAGGAACGCTGACAGTCTTAGGCAGTCTTGACAATCTTGTTTCTCTCAATGTCTCGCACAACAACTTTTCAGGTTTGCTTCCTGATTCCAAGCTCTTCCATGATCTCCCTGCCTCCGCATATGCTGGCAATCAAGAGCTCTGCATTAACAGAAACAAGTGTCACATGAATGGAAGTGACCATGGCAAGAACTCCACCAGAAACCTTGTTGTGTGCACTCTTCTCAGCGTAACAGTGACCTTGTTGATTGTGTTTCTTGGAGGACTTCTTTTTACCAGAATTCGTGGAGCTGCTTTTGGGAGGAAAGATGAAGAAGACAATTTGGAGTGGGATATCACCCCATTTCAAAAGCTTAACTTCTCGGTAAATGATATTGTGACAAAGCTCTCAGATTCAAACATTGTTGGGAAGGGTGTTTCAGGCATGGTTTATCGTGTCGAGACTCCAATGAAACAGGTCATTGCTGTGAAAAAGTTGTGGCCGCTGAAGAATGGTGAGGTTCCAGAGAGAGACTTGTTTTCTGCCGAGGTTAGAGCTCTTGGATCAATACGGCATAAAAATATAGTGAGGCTTCTAGGATGCTGTAACAACGGAAAAACTAGGTTGCTCTTATTTGACTACATCAGCAAGGGGAGTTTGGCTGGATTACTCCATGAGAAGGTATTCTTGGATTGGGATGCTAGATACAACATAATACTGGGGGCAGCTCATGGCTTGGCTTATCTTCATCATGATTGTATTCCTCCAATCGTACATCGTGACATCAAGACTAATAACATCTTGGTTGGACCACAGTTTGAAGCTTTTCTTGCAGATTTTGGGCTGGCAAAGCTTGTTGATTCTGAAGAATGTTCAAGAGTTTCCAATGTAGTTGCAGGTTCTTTTGGGTACATTGCCCCAGGTGAATATAACGAGCACTTCCGTTTTCAGTAGTTTAGTTTATCAACATTTTTTTCACAGGAATATGTAATTCAAACGCTGTTGGTAACGTCCCCAAACCTTCATATTAATTTTCTTTTTCAAGAAGAAAAATTAACGGTTTCTTTTACAGAATACTTCTAGCATCAGTTTCGCAAATGGTTTTCTTTTGAACTCAAATCATCCCTGGAAAAATATAATTGGATCCGATACTCCTCATCTTTGCTAGGGCTCACATGTCAAATCATTCCAAATACATTTCAAAGGTCACAAGTTCTGAATTTGCACTGCATTCAATAACTCCTAAACTTAACCATCCTTCCATGTGTGAATGCAGAATATGGATACTGTTTGAGAATCACAGAGAAAAGTGATGTGTACAGCTATGGTGTAGTGCTCCTTGAGGTTTTAACAGGGAAAGAACCTACTGATGACCGGATCCCTGAAGGTGTCCACATTGTCACGTGGGTTAGCAAGGCACTCCGAGAAAGAAGAACAGAATTGACAACAATCCTAGACCCGCAACTTCTTTTGCGATCAGGTACACAACTCCAAGAAATGCTTCAGGTGCTTGGGGTGGCCCTCTTGTGTGTGAACCCTTCACCAGAAGAACGACCCACCATGAAAGATGTAACAGCGATGTTGAAGGAGATCAGACATGTAAATGAGGATTTTGAAAAACCAAACTATCGTGGCATGGAAGCGACTTCCAATCCAAAAGCAGCAGTTCACTCCTCTAGTTTCTCCAGATCATCTGAACCTCTAATTAGATCACCTTCATAAATCCGTAGCTCTGTAAAATCTTGCATTCAGTTCATTGATTATTTTTCAAACAACAAAATAATTTGTATAGATTGATATATGCAGTACCACCAGGGCTACAAGTTCTGTTTATTTTACCTAATTCAAGTTTGGCTTCATTCAATTAGTGGGCGCGTTCCCTGTTGTTATTGTCATCTTCTAAAGAGAAGACGAAGCTATGAGTAAAAGATTGTTGTTCTACTTCCCAGTTTGCCAGTTCCGCCATCCTGTAGTTAAAAATGATAGAAAGTGATTCTGATAGATCCTCTCAAGAAGTTCAGATTTTTCAGACATGCACTTAGATTCACTCAGATGTTCTTTATTCCAATTTCCTCCCAGTCAGAACATTCATAATTGCTAAGAGATGCATTATTCCAATTTCCCCCAGTCAAACACATAACTGCTAAGGAGAACAAAACCAAAATGTCAGGAGAATAGTAGCCTATCTTCTACCCAAAATGGTGCGGTCTACGTTCATTCTTTTTTCCCTGATAGCTAAAATTCGTTTATGAGAAACTAAAATGCCCCCCCAGACTGTCATCTTAGCACCAGGAAGCTGCTTCCATCGACAGCAGGGTCACAGAAAGCAAACAATAATCAAAAGTGCTACAGTAAAAATATATCAATTAGCATGGCCTTGTTATCAGAGGCAGTTTTCAGCTTGGGACCAACGTAAAAGGAAATTTAGCTTATGATCCTATGGGGTTGTCTATAGGGATCCGGGCCTCGGAAAAGCCATGGTAGTGACAATCTTGGTTGGCAGATGTCAGGATGAAGCTTGAAATTATGGGGATGCGGAAGGACCACCGCTCCCCATAAGACCATCCAAAAGAGATCCCATGCGCTCCATGTTCCGGAAAGGATACATTGCTTTCTAGTCATGTGATCGCAAACCATATCAGGCCCACAGATAGTTGTAAGAACCCTATCAAGCTCTAATGGCTAAGAATGCAAACCAGCAATATTAGTCATTAGTTAGTTCCATGGAGCTTTTCATGCACGCGATTCAAACCTCAATAATAACAGTAATGTTTCACTAATTTCATCTTAATTGTTTTCTTATATGCACGAACAAGCAATTTAAAAAAAGAAAAATAATGATCAATTATGGTTGGTGCTTCTAGTAGGCAAACGGTTTACACAGCACACTTGGTAACATTAACAAATCAAATGAAAGGTGTAGGTCGCCACATATCAACTGCTATAATACTGTTAAAGCATATTTATCGTCTGCTGTACGTGTTTCCAGTGATCATAAGAGTTAGTAATGTTTTAACCTGCTGCAGTACTCGTTAATACCAGTGAATTAATTCATAAATATAAACAATATGGAATGCTTGCTGCTTGAAAATAATTCAAAGAATCAAGACGCATAGTAACAGAGCAGAATTTTGCCCTTCGAGAGCACCATGGCAACAGGAATCAACAGTGGAACAAAAAATCTGGCTGTATGTTCACAACATAAATTGCGAACATGCAAATTAATCTTGTAATGCAAAACAGTCCAAGAATAAAGACCATGCAAATCCTATTTCAGGATTTCAAAAATGTCCGAAGACGAATACCTTGTTTAACGTTAATTTTTTCACAATAGACTATGAATTGGCGTAATGTTTTTTTTATAATTTTTAATTTTATCTTTAATTTTTTATTTTGCGTGACTTAGTTATTTTAAGCCTAAATTAACTCCTAATTACAAATTTTTTAAGAAGAGACAAGTAAAATAAAAGATAAAGGATTAAACTGAAAAAAACGGGTAGAACAAGGAGGAAGTTTGAAATTTATTATGGAAGTTCATTTTTACCCCTTATTTTTTTGAGATATTACGTTACCGATCCCTGTAATTTTTAAAAATCTTATTTTAGAACCCAAATTTATTTTGGTTATTTTCAATGCTTTAAAACTATTTTTTTTTTTTTGAAAATAAAGGATATGCTAGGTCAGCTTGCATATATACTAGATTAAGTCCTTAAAGCCCAAAACTAGTTTTTATATAGGGTTAAGTCCTGCAGCTCGTGACCCCGGGATATTTGATGCCAGAGAAATTCGAAATTTAAAACATGATTGGAGCATTTTATCAAACGAATCACCCGACTAGGATTTTTTTTTTTTTTTGAATGTGAAATTAAAGGAAACAGGAAGGAATGCGATGCAAGAACTAAAACAAACCTAATCAAGAGATATAAGTTGGACCCAAGCACACATGGGGGGTCCCGATTGATCAATCTCTGATGACTTTCGTATCTAATTGCCCAACTGTCAAGCAACGATCTTGAGAACACTCCTGCATTCACCTACACGCACAATTAAAGCTACGCTTGCTACAAGGGATGGATTGGATAAAGTGAAAAGATGAAGAGGAGAAAGAATAAATGAATTTTTTTCAAATTAATTTTATTTTTAATATTTTTATATCAAAGTTCGTTTTGTTTTGATTGATGTGTTGATATCAAAAATAGATTTAAAAACTATATTTTCCAGTCTTCTGGGTAATCATCACCCACATTATCTGGGCACCATAAAACCAACAAGAACAGACACCGGAATTTTCCCTTCCCATTTTGCCATCAAAATAAAATTAGTTGCATCTCAAAAAATACACTCTTTTTTATTCATTTCTATTTTTAAATAACAAAAGTATAGGAATGTGAACCTACATAAGTCATGGAACCATATTACATACATATCTCAATACAGTAACTCATGTTAAACTAAACCGTGCGGTCCTGCTCTTGGAAGACTCCGAAGATGAATTGGAACACTGGAGGGAATAACAAAGAAACAGCAGCCGCGACAGAAAAAATTCATGATGCTGTAGAATAATCGATAATAGGCTATCAATATCACAGTGATTATGAATTCTCAGAAAGGAGACATAGCGTACCATAGACAAAATTCAGGCTTCTGGATTATGATCCTGAAACCCAACATGGAAGGTTACTTCGCCCCAGGATGCCATTTTACGCTGCATCCAACACTGTTTGGCAACAAGAATCATTCACTCTGGGCATCCTATTACAGAAAGAGAACTTAAAGACATCCAAGAAAGAAGAAAAACAAGATACCATATACCTGGGTTTCTGAACTGGTGATACTGGTTGGCCACTAAGAACACAGTCAATTGCAAGACTTAAGTCCCTGAACCAAATTATTAACAAGTGATTCAAAACATAAATACCTTTATCTTCTTTGAAATTGCAAGATTACATAACATCAGTTCAAATGGAATTTGTAACAAAAGAAGCCAACCTTCCAGTGATAGGCACATTATTACTGGGTCTGGAATCATCATATTGGCCATGATACACCAGCTCAAATGGTCGCCGTCCATCCTATGGAATTAAATTAATTTAGTACCACTCTTACGTGCACTGTGATGTTGGGTGCTTATGGCTCAATTCACAATGATATGACATTCCTGAATAGAAAGTTACGTTTTAAGGGTGTTGAGTGGTAGAGAAAAACAAGAGCATGTAATCATGTGACATGCTTGAAAGGCCCACGTAAAACAATTACTGAAGGTTGTGAGTACCTTTTTAAATAGGAAGAACTCTGGTGTACAAACTGCTCCAAAGTCTCGAGCTACTTCTTGCAACTGCAGTCAAGCAATTTCAACCAGATAAGTAATACATTTATTCCAAAACAATAAAATAAGTTACATGTTTAGGGGGGTGTTTGAGAGTGTGATAGTGGTTGTTTTTCGCTTGAAAATACATCAAAATAATTTTTTTTTATTTTTTAAAAATCATTTTTGATATTAACACATTAAAACGATCTAAAAACAAAACAAAAATTAAGCAAAAAAAATTTTAAATTTTAAAAAACACAGTTTTAATTGTGTTCCCAAACAAACACTTAATTTATGACATAATATTATTGCATCTACGTGAATATTAGAATTTCGATCCGCTGCATTCTCTCTTTTGTAAGAATATACATTCTTGCATTTGTAATATTCATAGACTCGTATTTTTTTTTTCTCTTTCTTTTTTTTTAACCCGGAGCCAGTAGTTTATTACTCGGGGATATTTCAAAACTTAATAATGACTAACTCTGTTCAACTATTGACAGAACGTAGAAGCTTTGCAACTCAATCAAAGAGAACAGAAAAAATAACTCAATACCATATCCTATGGGCTGGCTTTCATCCATCATCACCATCCAATTAATTATGATAAATAAACAAAAAGAAAAGCTCTGTCACAAATGTCAAATTCACCTCTTGTAATTGTGCGTTCATTTCCTCTTTCGTCTCTCTTGGGAGAAACAAGAGCTGCCTACGAAAATACTATGAAACAATAGCATGCATAGTTGCTGGCTACGTGAAGGCATAAAATAATTTCATGAAAAGTTGCTTTACCTTTTATCCCTTTTAATCTCACTCCTTTGAAACAAACAGGAAATAGAAATAAAAAAACAGAAGTGGAGTAGAAAAACTCAATAGTGTGGATCAGGTTGAGACAAGCATTAGCATACCTCATCATATAAATAAGGGAAAGGGTAACTAAGTATTTTGGCGTCCTCTGCCATCAACTCTGGTCCATCCTGTGAAGAACAATTACATTTTGGGTAAATCATGCCACAACTTCAACACAGCTCTGATCTGAAAGAATGGGGTTTATTAGGACCTGTGGATGAGTAGCTACTGAGTTTGAAGATATAGCTACAACTGCAAGTCCTTTCTGTAGCAGAACATAAAAGGACTTCAATATGGTGTTTCTATAATCATTTGTTAAGTCATGGCATGATCAATTGGAAATGAAGGAAACACATAAGAAGGAAACACATAAGAAGGAAATGGATTCAACAACCTTCATATAAAAATTTGTGAGCTTCACTATATCCTTCTTCAAGTGTTTAACGAATGGGCAGTGATTGCAGATAAACATAACCTGCGCCACCAAATCCTTATCACACATAAAATAACTGCATATATTTTAAGTGAGATGAAACAATATCATAATTTCTCTTTCGAAGAGAAGCCACTTTGGGAAATATCCTAACTAAAGAACTGCATGACTACTGAAAATTCATTTGCCAAGTTGGGACAATCAACTAAAGTTAAGAGGCCAAGGGTTTCCATCCAAAACTCTAACAGCAGAAAGGCCCCCAAATATTACGGTCAAATTCATTCTCTTCTGCGCTGTTTTAAACTCGTACAATTCCAATATCAAACACAAACATCTTGCATTTTTTTAGCCTAAGCAACGTACAATTCCCAGCTACCTTCACATTGATCAAGATTCTATTCTATAGCCCAGCGGACAAAACTTAACTAGTTTCTTCTCAAGCAACCTTCCATACTTTTATCACATTCTTCATGGCTGCAATCACCACTTTTGATCACTAAAATAAAAAAACTAAAATATTTCGTCTAGAATAGTCCAAACCATCAATCTACAAATAAATATTAAAACACAAATACAGGCATGCATAAAACAGTCAAAAGAAAAAAAAAATGAATTTTGGCAAATTCTCACTACTTCAAACCACCGAATAACATTGAATTGAACTTTTATACTTCGCTCCAGCAACCATTACTAAGATAAAGCAATTAAGCTAACTTTTCCAATAGAAACCACAACATCAACAAAACAAGTTTTCACATCTTAAACTTTGTTTTCCTTTCTCTCGATTTTACACATTACAAATTGCACAGTTATTCTACATTTATTCATCAGAAAGCAAAACGTTGTGGTTTGCTCAAAATATTGGAGAAACTACTTACCAGTAAAGCAGGATATGGCTCAAAATCTTCAAGTTTCCAAGTTTTCCCAGTTAGAGGCTCTGGCAGCTATAGATATTTATATAAATAAAAAGAACGAGTCATTAACAACAAACAGCCCCATAATTATTTGGCATTCCTACGATGAACCAAATTTATAAACATGGATGATACCTCGAAACTGGGAGCTCTAAACCCCAAGGAGACACCTTGTGACTCGGTTCTAGCAGCACGAACTTGAAGCTTCCTAGTATGTACAGTTTTGTTTATCGCGTACTCGCGTTGCAGAGGATTAAGACCCATTTTCGAGGAATAAATCCATTTTGAGGAAACAATACTAGTGGTACTAATATTGGTTTTTGCTATCGTGCGAGGGAGATGAGAAAATAAGCATGCGCGTGCGCCTCCTGCCATGGACGCCACACTCAGAGCAGTACAAGTGGTAGCCATGGCCGTGGCTGGGTCTCACTGATGATTGAGATTGATGGTGGTGGATTTTCTTCTTCTTTTTTTCTTGACCGTTAATAATGGCGTTGCAGTTTTCTCTGGAAAAGGGTAAAAACGTCATTTAGACTTGGAAAAGGGTGTGATTGTGATTTACAGTCGATCACAAAGGGTCACTGTGTTTTTTTCCTTGGAATAATTGGGGCTTCGGTGGGTTGATAGAAAGTATGGGCTTTAAAAAGGCCCAAGTTTCTGATCAAGATCCATGATTAGGTCCGAATACAAAGTTGTTCTATTTCTATTTTTTTTTATTTAAAATCTATTTTTTAATTTATTTTTCACCCAAAACATTCATAGAAAAAAAAAAGACAGACAGTCCTTTAAGAAATAAAAGAAACGTAAGATAGATGCAGGCATGCTAGCTAGGTTATTTTTTTTTAATGCTCAAATCCAATGGTCAAACCCGTGGGTTTTTTTTTTCTATTTTATTCTTGGTTCAAAAGAACTTTATAAAACAAATTATTAAAGTCAATTAAATACATAATCTAGAGGTTTAATAAGCTAATCCATGATTTTCATGCAATTATTTTTTTATTTAATACTTTTTTTATCCCTCAATTTAAAAAAAATACAATTTCATTTTTTATTGTTGATTATTTTTTTTATTTAACTCGAACCTTTTCAAATTTATTGTTAATGATCTACATTAGCTATTTCAGCCTATCATGATTTTTTACTTAAAAAAATATTTCATGCAAAAAAAAATATCATGCACTTGATTGTCATATAATTAAATGAGAGGTAGTTTTTAGGTTAAAAATTTTATTGAATCCTATGAAGTGTATAACTTTTATCATGACTTTGTTTGATTGACTGGAGTTCATCCGATTTTTTTAATTAAATTTTTTTTCATTGATTTCATGTTTTAACATTGAGTTAATTCGAGATTAAGCTTTTTAATTTTATTTTTTTCAAGATTATAACCATGAGTTTAATAAGTCAGCTCAAGTTAACTTAAATGGATCAAATATTTTTCAACTTCATTATTAGATTGAAATATCGTGTAGTTGATAGTTTAAAAAATTATATATAAAAAAGACACAGTGCTAATGTTTACACATTTTTTTCCTCCAAAAAAAAAAAATACTACTACGTACCTGTGGGCATGGGGCGGGAAAATAGGCTAGTTTATTTAATATGGAGAGTAGAAGAGAGAACATGAAATTCTAATGGAACTATCAGATTGCAATTTAATTAAAAGCTTGTGTGGAATTGGAGGTCTCTTTCAATTCCATGTGAATAAAAAAACAAAGTTCCTGAGAGAATCTAGTGCATTTACACCTTGTACATGCAGTGTCATGTTGCTGTCTAGTCTCCTAATTAATTACTAATTAGTTTAAGTCATTAACGTTTGATCCAAATTGTTCAAAAACTGCCGTCCATATGTTACTGACAGAAGTTCATTTTCTTATAAAAAGAGCTTGAGCTGTTCATGCTTCGTAGTGAAAAATTAATGACCATGCCCTAAATTCATTGGTTAATTCTTAATTGTTTTAACAAGGAATCCGTTGTGTTCACACTGTCGTTAATTTGTTTCTTATGCATATATTATATATGCTAATTAATTGTTTAATCCATTAATTAGTATGTGGGAGTTCATGTCATCGTCACTAGTTGCGAGCTGGGGTTGAAGCTTGCAAGAAAGAAATTAACTCGTTCAGAAATTTAGCTAGCTAGAGTGTGTGTACCACGATCGATATGATAATGTGTTTACGTTATGAATGTGTTTTCCGGTATCAATTTTTAAATTAGTGAATGAAAAAATAATGTTTATGCTTAATAGAATAAATTAAAAATATACAAATTAATAAATTAATAATAAAAAGAGTTATTTAAAAGGTTAATCTTCTTTGTAAAAAACAAAAAATAAATGTACATATATATTTATAGGCTTTCATTTATTTATCCTAGAGATTAAATTTAGTTGCCAAGTAGATGTGATTTTTATTCATATAAATAGAACTTGTTTGTCCAAAACTTAGTAAATAAAAATTTAAAATAAATTATAATAATCTCCTCAAAATATTGTAAAAGTATAGAAACGTTACAAATTAAAGAGTATTTACTGTATATCAAAAAAGTTTAACTAAACATTAAAAAAAATTGAGAGAAAGGGTATTAATTAAAAATTAAATTGAAAAAACAAAATTAATTACAACATAAAGGAAATGTGTGCGCCCATGCATGCCTAAGCTTGGAAGGTCAGGTCTGCTCGTCTTATTTTGTTATTTTTTGTTTAAAACAAAAGAGAATATATATATAACATGCATGTCATGATCTGTTTAATTTTATAAAAAAATTAAACGATGACGTGTTGTTTGCTAAAATATTTTTCTAATCATCTCTAGTAATGATAAAAAAAAAATTAGATCGGAGTTTTTAGAGCTCAAAAATCAAAATTCTCAACTCATTTTCATTTAAAAACATTATAAAAACCTCAATGAATTTATTTTTTAATTCTTAAAATATTATCTAATTAGTTTAAAAGCTCAAAATCAAATCAAATAAAAAAATTACAAATCTCGATCTATTTTTTATAGTATGTTTAAAGGGCAAAACTACTTTTATTGAATTTCTTTCTCTAAACGAACTCATTCATACCAAGATTAGACTTTTTTATGGCCATTCAAATCTTTTTTATAATTATTTGACATTATATCATAACTTTAATGATCAGGTGATCATGAGTTTGAATCTCACATCCTCATTTATTTAATAAAAATTAAGCACAACATAGTATAGGTCGATGTAAGTTTCAAATACAAAAGGTTTTTACTTGAGAGAATGTGTTAAACAATAATATAAATTATATCTTAGTATCTCACTTAATAACTTAAAACTATTAGGTTGAAATAATTCTTTAACAAAAACTCACATGATTTAGCATAGTACTAGCTATATCATTCGTGATTAAATTAAATTCATTCGTGATTACCAACACCAGTGACATGATTTAGTTAGGCCTTAATTAATACGAGGCATGTCAATATTTGCTTAGAACGCTAAGGTGTTTTTGAAGAGGGTGACAAGCTGGTAATCCATCACATATTAATTAATAATTTCCATAAATAAATATCAAAACAAATTTGTTTTTCTCATAAAAAACGACGCATGTATTCTTCTACAAATTAATATGCGACATAACTAAACTGTAGCTTTCTTGAAATTGATTTGAATGGTAAGAAGAACACACATGCAATCTGAGGTTTCTATTTTAATCTTCTTTTCCAGTTTACTAATGTGGTAATCCTTTATTTATGTACGATTGATCTCATTCACAAACATATATTCCTTCCATAACGTATCCGGACAGCCATTCTCATGCAAAAGAAAACCCCCGAAAAAATCCAGTACATGTTATGTGGAGTTGTGGATAAAAATGCCGACTGCTAGTTTTAGTTCCCCTAATGCGATTAGATTAGTATTTGTCGGCCATGATTAGCTTAAGCAGCTTGCGTCAAGAGATTCCATGAAGAGAGATTATTTGCTTATCACCCAGCGTGCTTTATGACACCATAACTACCAGTCAACAGCATGCTTTCCAAAATAGAATAGAATAAAAGGATAGTACCCTGCAACTAGTAAAAGAGTTATAATTAATTATGGATGAAATAAATAAGTAGAAATCCAATGTCAAATGAATCCATGGTGTTCTTTAAGCCGTTTCAATGTCAAAATCCAGTGATCTTGAAAGCATATTTTTATTAAATATCCCAATGGCCTGCATCCTTTCTTCTGTCTCAGCATTTTTAATTTCTAAGAAAAATAAGGATACAAAAATTACATTTCACAGTGGATCATAGCTAGGTAAAATGAGACACACACACACACACAAAAACAATATGACAATAACCAGTATTTTCTGCATGACTTTTTAGAATGGAAATATTCCATTTCCAGGGAGAGAGACAACGAAGGTCACTCCAGAGAGTAGTCTGGTTATTCTATATAGGAGGTCCCACCGGGGCATCAAAAGGATGCTGCTACCTTCTCAAATCCACCCTCCTACAGTGTAATAGGATTGATTGTATCATTCCATATTTATTTATCTTCTTTTTATTAAATAATATTTATGTAGTCTTATTTATTAAGCGTAGAATAGTAATTTCAGTTTAACCTATATATATACTTTATTTGTATTTAGGTTAAGACAATGCATTCATAATTAATAAACAAATTATTCAGAATTCTAGCCTCTTTTTTGTATTTGATCTCAATTATTTTAACATGGTATCAAAGCTGGTTTTATGGAACGAGACTTAATTCCGAACACAACTTCGCGGATCTAACTCTGCGATGAGTTGGCTGGGGGTTTGCAGGGGGCAACAAATTTGGAGTGAGATTTTGTCTTCCGCTTCTGTAAAATTTGGTATTTCGTCAGTTTCTGCAATTATTTTGGTATTTCGTCTTCCCTTCAGCTTTTGGAACTTGGTATTTCCGTTCAGTTTCTGCAAATTTTTTTTATGTTTTGGAGTAATCGTATAAGTTTGAGAAGATATTTGTTTAGTTTATGCAATCTCTGTTCAGTTTCTGCAATTTGGTATTCTGTTTTCCGCTGCTTTTGCATTCTGGTTCTCTGTGATTGTTGATTATGGCTATTGAAAGAGATGATTCGCTTCAGTCTGTGAGTGTGAGGTTGGATGGGAAGAACTATTCGTATTGGAGCAATGTAATGAGAAATTTTCTTAAGGGTAAGAAGATGTGGGGGTATGTTAGTGGAGCTTATATGATACCTAAGAATATTGAGGAGAGGGATGTTGCTTTGATAGATACATGGGAAGCAAATAATGCAAAGATCATTACTTGGATCAACAATTCTGTTGAGCATTCGATAGGTACGTAGTTGGCAAAGTATGAGACAGCAAAAGAGGTTTGGGATCATCTGCAAAGGTTATTCACGCAATCAAATTTTGCAAAACAAGATGTCGCTTAGAGAATGACATCACGAGCTCTTCACCGGTAAGAATATGAGTATTCAGGAGTTCTATTCTGCCATGACAGATCTTTGGGATCAATTGGCTCTTACAGAATCGGCAGAATTAAAAGCATATGGTGCTTATATTGAACGTAGAGAGCAGCAACGATTGGTATAATTTTTAACAGCACTTCGCAGTGATTTCGAAGGACTTAGAGGTTCAATTCTGCATCGTTCTCCACTGCCTTCTGTTGACTCTGTTGTCAGTGAGTTATTGGCTGAAGAAATACATCTTCAGTCTTATTCTGAAAAGGGAATTCTTTTTGCTTCAAATCCTTCTGTACTAGCAGTACCTTCTAAGCCATTCTATAATCATCAGAACAAGCCTTACACAAGGGTTGGCTTCGATGAGTGCAGTTTCTGTAAGTAGAAAGGTCATTGGAAGGCTCAGTGTCCTAAGTTGAGACAGCAGAATCAAGCTTGGAAGTTTAGCAGTCAGTCACAATCTAATGCTCATCGGCCACCTCAGGGTTATAAACCACCACACCATAATACTGCAGCAGTAGCTTCCCCAGGCTCTATTACTGATCCTGGTATTTTGGCTGAGCAATTTCAGAAGTTTCTCTCCTTGCAGCCACAAGCAATGTCTGTTTCTTCCATGGGTCAGTTGCCTCATAGTTCCTCAGGTATGTCACACTCTGAATGGGTCTTGGATTCTGGTGCTTCCCATCATATGTCTCTAGATTCCTCATCTTTTACCTTTGTGTCCCTTTTGTCCTCCATTCCTATTATGACTGCTGATGGCACTCCTATGCCTTTAGCAGGTGTTGGTTCTGTTATCACACCTCACTTGTCTCTCCCTAATGTTTATCTTATTTCACAACTCAAATTAAATCTTGTGTCTGTTGGTCAAATATGTGATTCTGGTGATTATTTAGTCATGTTTTCTGGTTCCTTTTGTTGTGTATAGGATCTGCAGTCTTAGAAGTTGATTGGGACAGGCTATAAGGAGAATGAACTATATATTTTGGATGAGTTAAAAGTGATAGTTCTTGTTGCTGCCACTACTGCTACTAGTGTTGATTTGTCTTCTTTTCGTTTGAGTCTTTCATCTTCTAGTTTTTATTTATGGCATTCCCGTCTAAGTCATGTTTCGTCTTCTCGTTTGAGATTTTTGGCATCCACAGGAGCTTTAGGAAATTTGAAAACTTGTGACATTTCAGATTGTAGTAGATGTAAACTGGCAAAATTTTCTGCTTTACCTTTTAATCGAAGTATTTCTGTTTCATCTTCAACATTTGATTTGATTCATTCTGATGTATGGTAACCTTCTCTTGTTGCCATAAAAGGAGGGTCTCGATATTATGTCTCTTTTATTGATGATCATACTCGTTATTGTTGGGTTTATTTAATGAAACATCATTCTGAATTCCTTGAGATATATGCAACTTTTCGAGCTCTTATCAAAACTCAACATTCTACTGTGATCAAATGCTTTAGGTGTGATTTGGATGAGGAATACACCTCTAATAAATTTTGTCAAATGTTTGCCTTAAATGGAACTATCCACTAAACTTCATGTACAGACACTCCTGATAAAAATGGTGTTGCTGAAAGAAAACATAGGCACATTGTCGAAACTGCTCGTTCTCTCTTGTTGTCTACTTTTGTTCCTAGAGAGTTTTGGGGAGAAGTTGTTCTTACTACTGTAAGTTTGATTAATACAATTCCATCTTCTTATAGTTTGGGTCTATCTTCTTTTGAAAAGTTATATGGGTATGCCCCTGATTATTCCTCATTTAGAATCTTTGGTTGTACTTGTTTCATTCTTCGTCCTTATGTAGAATGTAGTAAGCTATCCTCTCGATCCGCTATTGGTGTCTTTCTGGGTTATGGTGAAGGTAAAAAACGGTATCGTTGTTTTGATCCAATAACTCAGAAACTTTATGTGTATCGTCATGTTGTCTTCCTTGAGCATATACCTTTCTTTTCTATTCCATCCACTACTCATAGCTTGACAAAATCTGATCTTATTCATATTCATATAGATCCTTTTTCTGAGGATTCTGGTAATGATACCTCTCTCTATGTTCGATCAATTTATACTCATAACTCTGCAGGTACTGGTATTTTACTCTCTAGCACACCTGAAGCTCCATTCTCATCTACAGCCCCTCAAGCTTCATTTGAGATTGTGGATCCACCTCCACGTCAGTCCATCCACATTCGTAAGTCCACAAAACTACCAGATTTTGCTTATTCTTGTTATTCTTCATCATTTACTTCCTTTTTAGCTTCTATTCATTGTCTTTTTTAGCCCTCTTCCTATAAAGAGGCAATTTTTGATCCGCTTTGGCAGCAAGCTATGGATGAGGAACTTTCTGCTTTGCGTAAGACAGATACTTGGGATCTGGTTCCTCTACCTCCTGGTAAGAGTGTTGTTGGTTGTCGTTGGGTGTATAAGATCAAGACTAATTCTGATGGTTGCAAAAGAATACTCTCAACAGTATGGTATGGACTATGAGGAGACATTTGCCCCGATTGCAAAAATGACTACTATTCGTACTCTTATTGTCGTAGCTTCGATTCGTCAGTGGCATATTTCTCAGCTTGATGTTAAAAATGCCTTTTTGAATGGAGATTTTCAAGAAGAAGTTTATATGGCACCCCCTCCTGGTATTTCACATGACTCTGGATATGTTTGTAAGCTTAAGAATGCATTATATGGTTTCAAACAAGCACCCCGTGCTTGGTTTGAGAAATTCTCTATTGTGATCTCGTCTCTTAGCTTTGTTTCTAGCAGTCATGATTCTGCTCTTTTTATTAAGTGCACTGATGCAGGTCGTATCATTCTGTCTCTATATGTTGATGACATGATTATTACTGGTGATGATATTGACGGTATTTCAGTTTTAAAGACAGAGTTGGCTAGACGATTTGAAATGAAGGATTTAGGTTATCTTTGATATTTCCTGGGTATTGAGGTAACATATTCACCTACAGGTTACCTTTTTTCTCAGTCGAAATATGTTGCAGATATTCTTGAGCGGGCTAGACTTACTGATAACAAGACTGTAGATGCTCCTATTAAGGTTAACGCAAGGTACTCTTCTTCTGATGGTTTACCTTTGATAGATCTTACATTATACCACACTATTGTTGGGAGTTTGGTATATTTCACCATTACTCGTCCAGATATTGCATATGTTGTTCATATTGTTAGTCAGTTTGTTGCTTCTCCTACTACTGTTCATTGGGCAGTTGTTCTTTGTATTTTGCGATATCTTCGAGGTACAGTTTTTCAGAGTCTTTTACTTTCATCCACCTCTTCCTTGGAGTTGCGTGCATACTCTGATGCTGATCATGGTAGTGATCCTACAAATTATAAGCCTGTTACCGGGTTCTGTATCTTTTTAGGTGATTCTCTTATTTCTTGGAAGAGCAAGAAACAATCTATTGTTTCTCAATCATCCACCGAAGCAGAATATTGTGCTATGGCATCTACTACCAAAGAGATTGTTTGGTTACGTTAGTTACTTGCTGATATGGGAATTTCCTTTTCTCATCCTACTCCTATGTATTGTGACAACCAGAGTTCTATTCAGATTGCTCATAACTCGGTTTTTCATGAGCGCACTAAGCACATTGAGATTGATTGTCATATTACTCGTCATCATCTCAAACATGGCACCATTGCTTTGCCTTTTGTTCCTTCTTCGTTGCAGATTACAGATTTCTTTACCAAGGCGCATTTCATCTCTCGTTTTCGTTTTCTGGTTGGCAAACTCTTGATGTTTGTAGCTGCCGCATCATGAGTTTGAGGGGAGATGTTAAATAATATTTATGTAGTCTTATTTATTAAGGGTTTAATAGTACTTTCAGTTTAACCTATATATACTTTATTTGTATTTAGGTTAAAATAATGCATTCATAATAAACAAATTATTCAGAATTCTAGCCTCCTTTTCGTATTTGATCTCAATTATTTTAACACTTTTAACCTAATCCCTCTACTAATTTTTTTTCAATAATTTCGTTAAGTATTCCATTATCGTCAAAGAGCGTTGTTCCTCTCGGATAGTAGCAGTGTTATTTAAAAGATAGAGGTCCATGTTGCTGAGAGAGAATTGAGGGGAGAACATATACCAGACAAACCACCGTACAGAGGAGGTGGAAACCGGAGTAAGGGCAGAACGCAGGAAGTGCAGGGTGGCAAGGTGTCATTTAGAGAGATAAAGTCCTAGGACCAAAAAGTCCCCCATGCCCGAGAGAAAAGATGGACATGCTAGGGCAAGAACTGGTACGTATTGAGTACGAAAATGGAAACCGTTTGTTGCCGAAGGTTTTTCCTGATGATAATACCTTTAACAAGTTATATTACCCTTGGGGAGACTCGTTAAATAATCGTTAAAATTTTAGGCAAGAATATTGGATACGTCCAAATGAATACCCGATTGAAATCCCTCTGAAAACTTCATGGTGGATTTAATATATACTGCTGATTTGGATGATTATGTTTCTTGGAGTAACTCGACGTCGAATGTTTATAATTCCAAGCCAGCTCACTCGTGGCTTCTGTCTTAATCCAGGACTCTAGCTAGCCTACGAGGGTAAATGGAAATGGTTGATGAACTTACAAACAAAAGAGAATATTAAATCACTGATCTGGTTGGCTTTCCACGATCGGCTTCCTTCTAAGACACTCATTTACCATCGAGAGCTCTCTACAAGTGCCATTTGTAATAGATGTAACTTGCAAGAGGAATATTTTTCCATTCTTTGAGAGATTATACGCTGGATCAAAAAATCTGGAATGAAGTTTGGTTTTACTCAAGCTGTCAAGCAGAAGGGTTTAAATACTGTGAGACGTTGAAGGATTGGATCATGATTATAGCTTCCTCTGACAAAGCTTGCTTGTTTCTGGCCTCTTTATGATGGATATGATCATGCCAACATAACATTATGGCTTTTGGTGGTAATCAGGTATTTTGTTAGGTCTCCCAATACTCAAAATAACGCTTATCATCCTAATTTAACTCAGCAATAAATATTGGAATTATTTATTGCAAAACACCCACATAACTACAAAATAATATATTTATCAGAAGGTTTGTTTTCACACTAAAAGAGATTTATTATTCATGTGTTCTAATACAACATACGCATTTCATTTTTAAGTCCTTACAGTTGAAATCTTCATAGTTATAACTTCTTTGGTTTCGACATGCATGTACATATTTTGATTAAACTGACTATATATATAAATTTGTTTTTGATTTGTAAGAATCGATGCAGACAACATGGATTATTCTCGATGCACGCACGAATGTCAGCAAAATAATTACTAGCTGTAATTACGAGAAGGAAATTAAAATGATTTTAACATGCACTCATCATGAAGAATCTCAAGCATGAAATGGATCGGAAAGAAAGAAAAGATTTATTCAGCCAGCCCAAATTGCAAGTTTCAAACACAACTAGGACTTTATTGAAAATATGATAGCTTAAGTTGAAAATCAGCTCCTCCTGCGGCCCTTGCACCACAACTGGTACAGGGATATTATAGTTTTTTTGTGACGCAAAGGACCCACATCAGCATACTCATATTAAAACATTGACAAATCATGATACGGTAGAACTGACGATTGGGTTTAGATATGCAGAGGCAAGATTATATTAATTTGAAATAGTAAATAGGATAAGCTGACAGATAACTCAAAGGTCAAATACAATATCACCATCAATGTCTTAAAGAATACTTGAATCTATTAGTTCAACCCTTAAAGAAGTAGTTAGTCTTTCAAAACTTTCACTCACAAACAACGGCCACTGAGACCAGACTCTAAAAGCTTCCATTTCTCTGTTACGATTCTCTAGTTGCAAGTGCAAGCTTAGACATTGAAGAAACCCTTTTGTTGCCTAAGACCTAGTTGTGAAAGAAGAGCCAAGAATCATCTTAAAAAATGAGAAGGACCAGAGAAATAGAGAAGGGATCAGAGATCAAGTCTGCAATTGAAGAACTTTCGATGCTGATCAAACTCAAGCCTACAGGTGACAATCATGATAGGACTACTGTTCATATACCCACAAGGCCTTTTATGTATGTCTGCAACCTTGTTATTCAGGTTCTTGGTAATTAGTTTCTCTTAATTCTATCTCTATCTACTTGTTCATTCAAGACGTGCAATCACCTTGACTTTCTCTCTGTGTCGTTCTGTTCTTGTCTCTATGAAGATAAGATAGGCCCAACAATGACAGTTTTGAGACAAGATATTGATCAGAATATTCAGGTAAAGAAAGAAGATCGCAGCCCAGTTTTAAGTGTTTTATTTTCAATTACTCTCGTGACAAAACACCCCTGATCTTGACATTTCAACAAACGTGCTCTCCAAGGCTTCATTGTTTAACCAGACTAGGTTATTACTGTCCAAGTTCAACATTTGTCATTTTCCTTTCCGAATGCTAACAGAACAGTGGTTCTCTATTCTCTGTATTTTTTTCCCTTTGTTTCATTTGTAGAGATTGAAGATGCTATGTGATTCTGATCCTTCAATGTACTCCAATTTGGTTGAGATTTTAAAGAAAGAGGCCGATGAAGGCGGTGCAAGAAAGGGTGCCAGCTGCAGTAAAGCCTCTGTTTGGCTTGCCAGGTATAGACAATTATCAGTTATAAAGGGATGCAAATCTAATCTCTGCCGCGGACGGTTTGTTTATTTTTAAATCAGAGGCACGCATTAGTTATATACTTATTCAATCAACAATAACAGCTTGCAACTTAGTGGATTGTGTCAGTAACAGTACTGATATCAACAGTATAATTAATTAGTTCAACTTGGCAGCTCTTGAACATTATTCTCAGTAATTATCTAGCCTAATGGCCGACAAATCGAAATCGAGAAACCCTTTTAATTGCCGGTTCACTACAATGTTAATTTTTTTGTTTCTGCAAAATGCAGACACATGCTGCTACACTTCTTTTTTGTTAACTTTAGACCTTCCAAAACTGAAAACTACTCGACACAGCTTAGCACCTACCCTGCCATAATCTGGATCGGCATGCTTGATTCCATCCATGCTGTGATGGAGTGTTAATTTAGGGTCAAAATAGAAAGTTCTGATCCAGGTTTTGTTCATTTACTTTTATAAACCTGGTAGTTGGACGTCTAACATCATAGCTTAGGCATATTTTATCAGATGCATCCTCAGTATTAATTTAGATCACAATGAAACTCATTTTCCTCCCCAGATCCTTGGATTTTACGGTTGCTTTGTTACAAAGGTTAGTGGCGGATCCTGGTCAGGAAATGGAGAAACTCTTGGAAGAATCTTACAACATCACTTTAAAGCCATGGCATGGTTGGATATCATCAGCCGCTTATAAAGTACTTATATGAGCCTTGTTACTTTTCATTCTTTGTTTCACAGAACTTAAACACTGCTGCTGTAACATATGGGATACACGTGTCATATGAACTACTGAAACCAATCTTGAACTGACAAATTAATAATGTTTTGCAGGTAGCTCTTAAATTAGTACCTGATAGTAAAACCTTGATTAATCTGCTCATGCCAGAAGACGAAACCTACGACACCCTTAAAGAGGATGTGCAAACATTGATCTCACTACTTGTGCCTTTTTTAGAAGAGATCCACTCTGTTCTGGTAAGCCACCAAATTGATGTGTCTTGACCTTTATATAAAGTGTCTCTGCTATGTTTCTGCTTACTTAGATCATTTCTTTTCTTCCATGTCGGAGATATTGTACGGGCTGGATAGGTTGAAGTCCACTTAAGGTGAAAACACACAAAGATGGGCGAAAAAACACACAAAAGAAAGCAAAGCAAATGTACAGAGTTTGTCTTTTACATAACTTCTAGTTTTCTTCTTTTAGTTTCTTTCGTGTAACTATGAGTTTTGTGAATAGCTGATCGAGTTATGTGGGAAATATGCTGTAACACTAACTTACTGTAATGTCCACAAACTATATCTTGAAAAAATGTCCATATCTGGCCGCAAAGGCATTTTGTTTAGATTTCTACGACCTGATCATCATAGGATCGGGTCTTTTGGATGAGCATCCGGCAGTTATTTTTATTCTCAAAAGTTGAAGCTAGAAAAATCATGTAAGTAGTTACCCTGGCCTCTTCCTCCCTCGTTAGCCCTTCAGGGGCTTGCTGTCAGAGTTTGTGTTGAGCTCCTATCAACATTCCAAGAAAATATGTCTTCAAGCAAAGGTATCTTTGGTATGAGAGCTAGTGAATTTTTCCATTGCTGCGTCCTTCCACCTGATCATAGCCAGCAGTGGACTTCGTACCCTATGCAATTAGATTGACAAGTTGATTACGTACGTGATGTTTCATAGCTTAGTATGTGATGCTCTCCTGGTAAACACAGCCTTTATAGTCCGAAGTGCTGTAAATCCATAAGCAACAGAAGCTCTTCTGAAGAAAATTCCTTGACTCACCATCCACGGTATGAAATGTAGACAAATTCAACAACCCATTTGGAACGTTAAGCAGAAAAATTTTCACCACTTTCCTTCCTCTTATTACTTGGAAACAAGTCTAGTTTTGTGATTGCGAAGTGAAGAAAAATGAATTTATCCTCGAGTGCGTTTCTTCTAACTCTCAGCTACCATGACCTTTCCTTTATCTTCTTTGTTGCCTTCATTCTTGTACGAAAGTTAGTGACCAACTGTAATACATTCAGCTGGTGGCACAAATTGAATACTTTCAAAGATACCAGCAGATCAATTCCCAAATGAGTGTCATTTGAATCAGAAGACTTGTGTGGTAGATCATGAAGCGCTATCAGTGCTACAACTAAATCCGCATTACTCGCTATGGTTGCTCGGTGAGCCATGACTTTCCTTTCATCCAAAAAATTGTCCAACTTGTATGGCCCTGCAACCATGGCCCCATAAAGAATATTTGGATTTGGCTCCTTAGAGGTTAAACCATCTATCTCCCTCTGGACAAGAGTAATTTTGATCATCCCAACGGATTGATGCAACCCTATGGTGTACTTGGGTTGGATATTTGTTTCCAAAGCCTACCATGTAGCTCATCTTCTTTGGATTATCTCCTAGCATGTAATATACCTGAGAAAATAAGAAATAATGAGACAATTTGAAAGGTCCGACCTGCAAAATTCAACATTCTGGCTCTATAAATGCTTGCCTGAGACATGGACAATCTTCGCAACATTTCCAGAGAGTAAAACTCACTGCTGCAACTTACACCTGATCTACGCAGAAGTTTAATGCAGTTACTGTATAATTTGCTAAGGAAAGATGCTGTAGCAGAAAACTGGAGTGGTTCACCATGATGTGGCCTTGAGGATCGACCCACCTATATCAAGAAATAGGCTAGGGATATAATGATCAATGAGATTGTTAGGCATTTGCACATAAATCCACTGAAAAGCACATATATGTTGGAAATTGTGTTTGATCATGATTTTACCTGGTGTCCTGTTGTATATTTCATTAGAAAGATAAGAACACATGAGCAGATCAATCTTATTTGAAGAAGATCCTAAAACAAATAGTCCAGCTTACGGTGAAGCACGGGTACGGAGACTAGTACGCACCAAATCAAGAGCTGAATATATCAAACAGCCCATTTAAATTTCAAAGGCCCAAGATCTCTTAAAATTAAAAGGGCCTGGAATCCAAATGCAAAATGGGATTGTGGAGCTGGAGCTGTGCAGTTCAAAGTAGTGCAGATTGAACGTAGATCCCATGTTCCTGCTGGTTTATAAAATTTGATATATGAAAGAATACATTGATATGAATCAACGACAAATTGATTCAGAGCAGTTGGGCCTTTGAGTTTAAATGGGCTATTTGAACTTTGAAGGAATCAAATCCAGTCTATATATGGCCTATTTGGTTAATTGATCTTCTTCCCCTCTTACCATCTTTCTAAACATAATGTTCAAAATCTGAGTCTTATTAGTTTAGTAATCATTTAACAACACGATTAAAGAAATTTCAAGCAGAGCAACTGTGTTGGATTTCCTCTACAGTAAACACCGCAAAACAATTTCACAGTCTCTCTTGGTGGTTTTTTTGCTGTCAAGATTTCTATCTGGGTAATGTTTGATTTCCAATTCCAAGGTGGAAAATCTACCTTTTGACTTCTTAAACTTAGAACTTGACTTGTTGAATTGAATCAAAATTCATGATCCTATTGTTTAATATCGTTAAATCCTCATCTAGGTTTGCTAGATTTCGCTTTGCCTAACTTTTTTGATCAATTTATAATCTTTTCCTCTCTCTTGTTATTTATTGTGCTTAGAAAGTTTATGATCCCATTACTTTAGCTTCATACGTCCAAATCCCCATCTGGGTATGCTTGATTTTGTAGTATCATGAACATATATGCAAATAATACTAAGGCTTTCAAATCATATCCAAGAGGTGATTTTGATTTAGAGTCAGGAACCCTTAGAAGGTCCCGAAAATCGAAAAACTCCTCCCTGCACCCTTTCAAAATGATCAAATGTTTTGCTAACCGCCTTAATTACTTTTACAAATTGCACCCATTTCTTTTATTCTTCATTTCATTGTCTTTTGGGGTCACAATCCTCATTGTTTTATTTCTATATGAGAGCCGGCACCGAACAATGGATGATTTTGGAAAACTCGATTTGGGGTTGAATGATTATCCATTTGCTAACCTTAGTAATCTTGTGATGGTTGCTGGACATTCGGTTTATACTAGTAGTTGTGGGAAAGTTGATAGGGAGGATTCTTGGTTTTTGGAGTCTTATCAGAAGCATCCCGGACAGGCTGCTACTTTTGTGGCTCATATTCAAGAGGGAGTTGAAATTGTTTCGAAGGATGATGGGGCTTTGCTTTTGTTTAGTGGTGGTGAGACTCGTAAAAATGCTGGTCCTCGTAGTGAAGCACAGAGTTATTGGGCTGTTGCTGAATCAAAAGGATGGTTCAGTGAGTTCTTCTGCTTCTCTAAGTTCATATGCTGTTTGATCGTTTTTTATTTGATTACAATGCCTCATAAACTTGGATTTAATATGTCTTTGTGTTTACTGCGATTTGCATAAAAGCGAACAATGTTTGCCTAGAGCGATCTTTGAATTTGTTGTTGTTGATGTGTCCTGAGGGAACTCCTAGGCAACTCAACTGAATAATGAAAACCAAATTTGTGTTTCATGAATGATTTATCTGATTTGGTTTCTGACATAGATTTTACATCCTGATGGCCATGTTTTTAAGGGGATCCATGTTTAATTGGGTTAGTATCATCCTTGGAATTTGACAATTTCTTACTACTGCCTGATGCACTCATTGTCTTAACCGATATGTGCTAGGAATCCACAGCTCATAAATGTTGTGAATAGCACACAAGGCGTGTGCAACTATTTAAAGGTGTCAAACCATCTGATCTTGATTTTACTGTCATTAAAATGTGTGATTGTCAGGTAACGAGGAAAGTGTGAGATGGAGGACATTGACCGAAGAACATGCCAGAGATAGCTTTGAGAATCTTCTCTTTAGTGTGTGTAGATTCCGAGAACTTACTGGAAAATATCCCCAAAACATAACTGTAAGTACATGGTTTCCAAATGTCTTTTCTTTTGGTGCTGTGTGAATGACCCTGATTGAGAAAGCAGGATAATGAGTTCAAATCCTTTAACTAGATCGAAAATAAGAAGTAACTGAAGATTATATTAAATCTACATCCAGATCTTCCCAGCTTCTTCTTTCTATACCATCAAAAAGAAAAAAAGCAATAAGAATGTAGAAGTTTAATTCATTTTGCTTTTGATGTGGATTGTCAATTCTAATTTTTATCACATTTGTGTAGGTCGTTAGTTATGATTTCAAAAAGGAAAGATTCGCAAACTTGCATCGCTCTGCAATTAGTTTTCCAGAGTCCAGGTTCTTTTATTCAGGCACCCCAGCCTCATCAACTTCCAAAGAGGCTGCTTTGAAAGGCGAATCATTGGTGCGATCTCAATTTCAAGAAGATCCTTATGGCTGTAAAGGTTCTCTCTGGCGTAAAAAACTAGGGCGTGATCCCTTCCACCGGTCGATTCCTTATCCAAATGGTTGTCCTGAAATTAAAGATCTATTCAGATACTGTGGAGAAGCTCCTTATCCAGGTTACCTCCCTTGGGCGTAGAAAATATTAATCATTTCAACCATAATATGCTGTCTTAGTCGATAATATATGATACACCAGCAGAACAATCACAGAACAGATGCTTGACTTGGCAGTATACCTTCTTCGTGTTAATTTTATTTGCTATAAATTATAGAAAGACAAGTAGACAGAAACTTTTTGCTGCTTTCAAATTTTGTTATCACATTGGCCATGGGCAAGTGGCTCAATAAGATACCCTACCATGCATTTCATGTTGTTCTTGTGTGACAAAATCAACTAGAGCTTGTACAATTTGCATATATCGGAGCAGCTTTTTGCTTTGTCCTTTCTGGGTGTAGGATAAACAACTTACAGAACCAAGTTCGAAATATACTTTACTTCGACAAAGCATTCTATTAACCATCCTATTCATTTCCTCTTTGCATCAGCCTTGAATTCCGTGCATAAGCAGTTCCTTGCATGTAATTAAAGAAGATGAGTTCAAGAAAACCATAGTAGCTTCGTGCCTGAATAAACCCTACTTGCCTTGTTTGCCAGCTTGGATAGGAAACTAGTGATATGGTTAGAGATCTTAGGTCTGCAGGGACCTCAAACCAGGTGTATGTCTTTTGGTTACGAGGGCATCAAAATTCTTATGGCTATTCCTTGATGCAGTATCGAAAATCAATTATCCGTAATGCCATCACTACAGCTTGGATTAAAAATTTCTAGAATGTAAACTGTTCATATATTTTTTTTTTATCATTTGGAATATATTTCAACTGTTTATATATGAACAGTAAAACAGGTTAATATATTTCTTTCACCCTTTTGAATTAAATTCGAGTTTTAGATTAAGTGATTAATGTGCAAGGCAAAGATGAGGCTAGGGGAGGCTCGTTCCATTTTCTTGGCAACAAGTACAAATGGCATGCTGTTTGTGTTTTTTTTATAAAACATGGACAACCCACAACTTGCTGGCCAGGTGTTGGGCCTGGCACTTTCTTTGTTTTTTTTTCTTTATTGCTCACCAAATTCGTGAATTAAGTTTTGGAATCCATTAAATTATTTAATTTTACTTTATTATATGATAAAGATATAAATAACAAATCACAATAAACTCAATAATAAGTGACAAAATTTCATAAAAACATTAAAGAATTAAGTTCGAAAAAAAAAACCAAAGGACTCCTGGGCGTAAGATAAACCTGCCCGCTCGGGCTTTTATTTTTATTTTCAAAGAACAGTCATATTCACAATGTGAGTGCTGAGACTAGGAACAAATGTGTGAACAAATAATTAAAATAAAATAATAGTCTGGTTCGCTATTTATACTTAAAACCGAACCCAATTTTTTAATTGTATTGATAATAACCCGTGGAGAATCAATCCCCTCTGGTTGCTGTTTCCATCCTAAGATAATGAAAGCGCTCAAGATACCCTTTCGTTTTCGGATAACAGGTGAAGCCCCGAGCAATGTCAAGGGAAGATAGAATATTGGAAGCCCTTATCGAGGATGTGCAGCTGCTTCTTCGACCTGAAACATAGGGCACAAAATGAACCTTGCACGGGCAAATTCAACTAAGCTGCCAAGATATTTATGGATAGATAGAACAGTTCATCCCGTCGCAATTGCAAGCGAATCTGTAAACGCAAATTACAAGCGCCTATTCCAATGCAGTATTTTGAAAATTGAGTAATATTTTCTATTTTTATTAAAATTCTTAAACTCTAAGAATATTCTGACTTGCATCAGATTTCTTCTCAAGACATTTTTTTAGATAAATCAATTTATTTTCATCATAAATTACTTCTAAAATAACAATTTTGGAAGTAATTCGATGCAAAACGTCATTATTCACAAACAATATGTTGTAGTTATAAGTAAACAGCGGTTTTATTGGTGATTCAGGATTGAAAACATAAAAAGCATTACAAAGACTGGAAAAGAAGCAACAGAGGAACCATCAGAAACCAAAAGTTATCACCAGAAGCAACAGAAAATTGCTATGCGGTCCGCATCATGGCATTGGGTTAATCTGATTTAAGAAAAACCCACATCACATGGTTCCTTCAGTTTTACTGCCAACTTTTACTATACATTTTTACAGAAGAAAAACAATAATAAAGAACACCGATAATTTTTTTTAGCAGATTAGATCCATAAGAGAAGGAGAAAGAGGGCTCAGAAACATATGGGTATGAGAAATTTATCAGCACAGATTAAATCAGAGTGGTGCATGACTATCTCAAAATCCTCATCACTGCCCTCTCAACGAAATCCCGCCTTTAACAATAAAAAAAAAATCAAAAAACAGAGTAATAGAGAGATCTTGAGGAAAGGGGAGCGGCTGCCTGCCTATTTACTCAACTAAGTGACTCACACTGAAAAGCCATAGTGTCTTCTACCGAGAGTTATAGGCTTGCAGCGATCGGATATATATAGTGACAGATCATTTAAGAGGATGAAACCCTAATCCAGCCCTCGCAACTTATAATGACATTCTTACCCTCCATGCTTTGTAGTATTTTCCATTTTGTTTTCTTTTTGGGTCGTTGGTTCCCTTGGGCTCTTAAGTCAAGACTTAAGAGCCCATCAAGCAGCGAGCAAAAGGAATACCTAAACAAATATAAAGTGTCGTAGATGCATCATGCCTGCTTCAGTTCTTTACTTGATTCTTACAAATTGGATAGCAACATGAATAAGACTCCTCGACACTTTAATGGCAGGGTTCATGATCAGTCTTTGAACCTCCATAGCTGAAATGCTTGGGGAGACTTGATAGATTTGAAGTAAAGTTGATCTCATAACGCCTCGATCCTAATTCATACATCTAGAGAAAATTAGATTAATGGTTAATATTATGCTATGGATAAAATATTCTCTTAACATTAAAAAAATATTTAGATGTTGGTGACATTGTTTCTAGTATAAAAAAATTAAACTGTATCAATATTGATTCAATATAACTCAATTGACTTAATAAATCCAAAAATAACTCAAACGACTAGTAAAAATATAATTTAATTAAAAACAATACAAGACATCTTTTTCTTCAATATTAAAACAAAACAAAAACATATTGAATCGACTCGAGTTTAACCTGTGAAATTTGCAAACTTAATCATGTGATCATGATAACCCAGCGAAAAGCAATTTAAAACAAATTATAAGGTATAATTTTAAATCAATTTAACGTTGAATGATGAAATTAAAAAAAAATAATTAAAAAAAATATATAAAAAAACTCAAGCGAACCATGATTAAACTTTCAAACCTCCGATCCAAATCATGAGGCTAAAATAACCTCATAAAAAGCAAATCAAAACAAATAATCAAACTCAATTCTCAATCAATTCAATATTAAAAAATAAAATTTAAAAAAAAACATAAAAAATAACATTAGTTAACTCACCAGACCCATAGAACAGGTTATAAAACCGAGATAACCTTATAAAAAAACAAATAAAAAATAACTCAAGTTAACTTGGGTTAACCTACCAAACTCGCATCTTGGATCATAAGACTAAAATTATCTTATAAAAAATAAATTAAAATAATTTATGAAACACAATTTCCAATCAACTCAATATTAATGAATGAAATTGAAAAAAAAAATCATTAAAAATCAAAAAAATAAGTATATCAGGTTAATCCGCTAAACTTATGACTTGAATCATAAAATTTATATGATCTTGTAAAAAAAAAATCATGAAATTCAATAAAAAAAACCAAATGTTAATGATAAATTTGAAAATGATAAAAAGATTAAAAAGATAGAAAAAAAATACAAAACAATAAATAGTGTTACACCTCCGCACACATTTTCTCTCATTATATCACATATTAATGTGCGCCCGTGCGTGTTAGGCCTGTCATATAGAGAGCCTGTGCGGGGGTGAAAGACACTGGGCGAGCTCGCGTCCCCCCGCGCACGAGGCCTTTTGATGCAGGACAAGCCAGCGTGATAGCCTGCCGTGCCTCGCAAAAGCAAGGCCTGCGCATTTTGCTTTATTTATACGAGAGTGGAGATATATTATATTATTATAATTATTATTATATTATTGTTATTGTTATTATATTATATTATAGAACTGTCTTTATTTTTAATTTTGTTTAATGAATTTTTTTGTTTGATTTAGTTTGTTAATGTAAATTTTTATTTACTTATCAAATTTTCATGATACGGATCTCGGGTTTGATGGGTTAACCTGGTTTGACAAGTTAACCTGGATTTTTTAATTAATTTTTCCGTTTAATTTAGTTTGTTGATGTTAAATTTCTTTTTATTTAATTATCAGATTTTCATGATACATGTCCTGAGCTTGACGGGTTAACTTGGTTTTATGGGTTAACCCAGTTAAATCTAGGTAAACCCGTCAATTTTTTTTTTCTATTTAGTTATCAAACTTTCATTACGTGAATCCCAGATTTTATGGGTTAACCTGGTTTGAAGGGTTAACCCAATTAATTCAGATTTTTTTTCTTTTTCTTCATTTGTTTTTTTCTTTCTGTTTGTTTTTTTTCTTTTTAATTAATCTATTTAATTATCACATTTTTATGACACGACCTTATAACCAGACCTATATCTAATATTATTGGGTCCGATGTTGCAGTCAGGCTCAATTAAACTTGGATCATGCAAGTTTAATGTTATTATTAATATTATAAATATTACTTTCAGGTTAAACGTTGCAGTCAAATCCAAGACTTTTGGGTATAGCTTTTCAGAGAAACCCAAAACTTTTAATTCTTAGTTTTTTTATATATTTTTTATGAAAAAAATAACCCGCGACATCACGCGGGTCATGTAACTAGTCTGTTGCTAAGATTCGTTTAAATATCACAAAAAAAACATGCTCCTTCTATGATCTAGTAGTAAAAACTTAGAATTAAAGGGTTTGCTTTTTTTTGTGGTTTTCAAGTTTGAACCCTGTGATTACTTATATGATAATCACTGGAAGCTTATATGATTGTTAACTTTAAAACCTGTAAAATTAGTTGAGATATACTTGAACTAATCTAGCCATCCATATTAATCCAAAAAAAATAAAAAATACCCCCAACACCTAACCTAGGCTATTAGGAGATGCTCCTAATACTCAATTTCCTCGGAGCTTCTCGCGTCAAGGTTTATTAGCGAGCCGCGTCGAGCGTAAACACGTCCCTCCACAGCCTTCAAGGACAAGAGAAGCACGCCCCAGGTTCACGGTCATTCTAGTTCTTAAAGTTTACTTTTTAAAATATATTTTTTAAAAAATATATTAAAATAATATTATTATTTTTTACATACCAAATCGATAAAAAAAAAATTAATTTTTTTAAAAAATCAAAAAGTTTAAAAAACACATTCCATCCACTCAAACACTGACACATTTCCTTGGACGCACCCATTTTGGGTAGTCAATCGCACTCGATCGACCATCTCATCACTATAGATAATAGTCATATCACCCTTCGTATTCTAAACACTTACCTGCCACGCACTCTCATCTATCAAATATTGCCTTGTTACCATTGATTCTTGTAATAAGAGATACGAGCATTCTATTCATCCAATTAAGAGTCGTATCTTGTTAACCGTATATTTGCTGGGAAAGCAAAATCATCTTCATTACCTCTGCAAACCAGAGGCAAAAGAGTATAAGAAGGTATCACTTATCGGTAATAGCACTACAAGGAGAAGCTTCATCAATCCATCACTCGCATCAACAAATAAACATGTTATTGCTTTTCCGTTTAGAATTTCCTTTGGCACTCGCAAAGGGTCAGAGAATAATCATATCATGTAACATCCAAACATAAAATTGTACCGGTGAATAGTCAGTCACGATCTTTCCCAGTGATTTTTGTTTTGAATGAAAATGCTTGGGTTTTCATTGTGAGCCTAAGCTCGGCAGCAACAACTTCAATGGGTTTCTATCAATGGTAGAGTAGTATCTATAGAATGTTCTTTGTACATTTCACGGTTATTGAATCCCAAGATTTGGTGTACCAAATAGTTCGCCCCATAAATAAAGCATCATCAAAACATTGCCTTATTTATGGGAAAATAGGCCACAGATAAATTTTTGGAGTTCGGCTTACCAAGAACAATGACGCTACCAAGAAGCCCAGTGAACTCGCAAGCAATTAGAATTTTACTCTGTAATAGCTTTTAATATTATCGGGCATGTTCTCATTCTAAATGTTGAAGCTTTGGGTTGGTGTGCGGTCTCTTTCCATCAGACAAACCACTGTCACTGACGCTCCCTTCAAGAAGGTTATCGTGTGCTTCAGAGAATTCCCCCGTCCATGTATTCAAGGGAACAAGATAATTGTCATCCTTGGAGCTCCTCCTGCGTTCCTCATGGCGCTTCACATTTTCAGAAATCTCATGGAATGTTCTATTTATTTTTGCAATTCCCCTTTCAACTGGTTGCACGACATGAGAAACTGTATACTTCATGTCATCAGCAATCTGAAAAAAGAATTCGCAGTCAGCAATGTAGAAAGATAGAATGAGGGTACATCAAGGAATTCAATAGCAGTCATTAAAAAAGTGTAGAAAGTTAGTGACAGCACTGTAGAGAAAATGAAGTTCAGCAATTAATTCAAATCATTACAGAAAAAGAGCAAGTATCTCACAATTTCACTGCTACCAAAGACCACATCACGAACACTCTGGGGAAAATTCAACCGTTTTTCTCTTTCATCATGCCGACCTAGACGTACCCTAGTTGACCTCTCACAATCCTGAACCTCTTCTGGATCTGGAGGAGCTCCTAGAGAGGCATAGTCAGTCATAACAGCGACATTGCGAACACATCTCTCTCCGCGCTTGTAAGGTACAGAAGGGAAGACATAAAGATGCACAATAGCTGCAATACCCATCTGTATCACAAATTCAATATCAGGAAACAAGAACGCCCTCCTAAACTTGAAGAAATTAAGAGGAACGATTATCATTATGATTCAACCAGAAATAGTATTGGACATGAAGACAGCACTGTATTAAGAAGAGTTGATGCATCCCTACTCAGTCCTCCCACATAAAGGTTTATAAGGATGTTCAGCCTCTTATATGGTAGCACCAGGCTTTGATGAGATACTTCAGCTGAAGAATAGCTTTCATCAATGGATTAGGGTTTCCAATTCCACCTACAGAAATTACTCATATAGTGAGACTGCCCCTAAAAGACACTAGTCACTTTTAGTTGTGGAGCTGTGTCATATTGCAGCATCGGCATAACAAACTTATCAACCCTCGCATGCAGTCTGACATGATTCTACAGTAGAGGACACCGCACCAATGAGTTCAAAAGGACTAGCACTAAATGGATTTCTACTTTAATGTCATTTCCTAATCAAGTTTATCACTAAATGGATTTCTACTTTAATGTCATTTCCTAATCAAGTTTATGTTTATCAATAGTATACCTAATCAGCAATATAATAAATGCATCCACAGTAAACAAATGAATTCTCTCTCTATTATCAATGATCGGTAATAAATGCATTATCAGTCACACCTCAATGCAAATAATGTAGTCTTGTATACGTGTTTTCAGCTCCTGGGCTAAAGCCCCTTTGAAGGCTCCCATGGAGAAAAGAAACGCAATAGCAACACCTTGCCACCATGTGAGGAAAACAATTGACTTGAATGTCAGAAACTTGGCCAGTGGTTTGATTGGGGCCAACTTGTCCTTAATTACAGAATAGAACTGTACAAGGCAGTATAGGGCCCAGGTCTGACTGAAATTAAGGATGACTGCCAAATATGGATACCTGTAAAAAACAATCTCACTCAGATCACAGGCAGATCAAGAGAATGAACTATATTGGTTTTTTTCTAATGATATTGTGTTACATATTAGCAGGATATACACAACTGACAGAAAATTACAAAGTAAAACACATCAAGATTTGATTAGTGTTGGAAAAAACTGTTTATGACCACTCCATGTAAGTAGCATGGCATTTGTGGTTAGATAAAACACAATACGGAACATTATCATGTAAGCTTTAGATGCTGAAATCGCTGGTACAATGAATAAAGTCTGTTACCCATATCTCCATTCGAACTTCCCTTCTCCATAAACCCCAAAAGCTTGAAGAGTCATTGCTAGAAGCGCACAGATCAACTTTAGTATCATCTGCACAGTAAATATTCAGCAACTGCCACATGGTTGCAAAAGTCATAGTAAGGGAAAGTTTTAATTACACAAACAGGTACATACATATTGAACAATGCCAATCTTCACAGCATTATAGAAATCAGCACCAAGATTCCAGTCCCTCAGAAAGCAATTTAAAGGAAAAGGATGTTCAACAACTCCATAAGCATGTGAATCCTCCAAAAGAGGCGAGCTGGGAGTGATTAAGGTCTGATTTTCCATGAATTCAATCGTATTTTCTTCTCCACCTTATATCAGCAAAAACTTATCAAAATAAAATAAGGGAATGCAAAAATTTACCACGAATCATGGCTATCAAGGATGTTGAGGAATGAGGTAAAACCCCAAATAGCACTACCTAAGCAGGCTATCAGATATCTCTCAAAGCAATACAAGGCAAAAGCTTCGTAACAATCCCGAATTGCTTCACAGTTAAATGCAGCACTGGAATCCAACAAAGATAAGAACTGCCCATGAAAACAGTAAAGATAAAAAAAAATCACAGATCATCAACGGAAATTAACAAATAATCACAACATGGATACTTCAATTTTGAGTAACTGCTACCAAACGGATGCCAAGTCAAGGTGCTAGTTTTTTACACCAAGCCAGTGCTAGTCAACAAATGCTTGTAGGATTTGACATTTCAAAGTGTAAAAAATAACAGGCGTTACTCAAAGAGGTCAACAAAGCAGCATTTAGCAGTCCTGACGTTTGAAATAATGAATTTGCTTATTTATGCTAAAACAGTAACACTACCCTTTCTGGGGATATAAAAAGTGATGGTTCCTATCCTTCCCAGGATAATAAGATACATCAACCCTACGAGTTATGTTTACAATAAAGAGCAGGCAAAGCAGACTTTAGCACACTTAATTCATTCAATAGTTTTTAGCTTATGCGGGGTAAGTAGGCTAACACTTTCTAAAACTGTCTAGATATCTCTAATACTACAAGGATTAGCAGCAGAGCTTCTAAATTATAAGATTTTCAATAAATAAATAGTGAGCTCAAATACATTACACTCAAAATGCAAGTTACCATTTGCAAATTGAAGAAGGAAACAATGATAGGTTGCTTCTTTCATACCGATTCTAGAGAATAAACAGGAACCATCAGGATGAGTCCAATGAGAAACTTCTGCTCCTGAAATTTAATAATCAAACTCATAGCTATCAATTTAACTATCCTGACCAAATTAACAAGGGAATAGACAACTATGAGTGTATGAGGAAAGAACAAGGTACCAAAAAATCTATAATTTAAAAAGAAATACGAGAACAAACCTCTGGTTGGTTATATGCAGCTAGGTGCTCAAAGATAAGATACATTGAGAGGACAAGAGCAAGAAGCACAAATATGCTTGCAATGAAGATTGGCCAGCTGACATTTACAACAGTCTCAGCTCCCAGATTTAATGCCCAAACTTTCCCTAATCCGCTTGTGGACTCGACCAACTTGAAAAGAAAAAACAAAGAACAACAGGCCCCTCTCCATTCCATGGAGCAGGACAATACAACTGATGCTACTTAACACGTCCGTGTATGTATAGCTCAACCTTTAATGCTACTTGATTGGAGGCTTTATGTCACCCAAGCATCTGCAGCTAAATACTCTGTAACCATCAACTGTAATATACCTACCGCTCTGCAGATATTTACAGTACTGGAAGGACAAGAACCTTCTGTCTTTTTTTATGTAGTGAATGTCAATCACAACCTAAACCACATACATCATCGTATCAGAAAGAAGCCCAGAAATCACCGAGACTTATCACAGTCAATTTTAGTAAAATGCACAGGAGACCCACATTATGCATATTCAAATGGCTTTCAAAAGTTTTTTAAGTGCTATGGCTTATGCATCAAAGTTAACTTCATTTACATCGCGATTAGCCTACAAAATCATTACATTAAACTAATTACTTTGACAATAAGAAAAGGAACTCGAACATAAAGAAAAGGAAAAAAAATCTCTTCTTCCAGAAAACTAAGTTTCTAATTGGTTTATTCTTAAATCACACAAAACACAAATAAGCGCCAATACGATTAACGAAATCGGAAAATCAACCAAAACCCTAACATACACAACCACGTTAATCGAATAAACACACGTTGTCAGATACAAAAATCAAGAAAGAGAGAGCTCACTTAGCATGTCATTAAGAATTAGGGTTCCAAACCAGGTTGTCGAGATTTTCCCGGGAAAATCTGGGGAAATGGGATAGAAATTTTTCCTTCTTATGTTGGTGGTGGTGTTGTGTCAATGAAGTAAAACTGATTTTTGCGTAGGAGGTTGGGAACTTTGTTTCCCACTAGGATTCAAAGAGGCTACTGTTACCATGGCAGTCAGGTTTTCATATCACGGGTCAGATCAGGAACGTTGATTCAAGGTTAGATGTGGGTCCATCTCTTTAAGAGTTGGTAAGGATTTTGTCTTTTTGGTAGGTGTGGTGATGATATGGGGCTGTGATGCTGGTATTTTGTGACGGGCTGTGGTTTTAGTATGGGATGCTTTGTTTGTCCACGTAAGCATGTGGACGTAGTCGTACGGTAATTGAAATCCATGTCCACGTCAGCTAATAGACTGGTAGGTTTTGGTTGTTGAGATCCATCCAGCCAGTCCAGAGACGGACTGAATATAAAGTATTTTTAAGCCTGTGTTTTTTTTTATTTTAAAAATATTTTTAAAAAAATTTTAAAAAAAATTATTTTTTTAACTTAAAATTAATATTTTTTTAATTTTTTAAATCATTTTGATATGATGATGTCAAAAATAATTTTTAAAAAATTTAAAAAATACTATTTTAATATATTTTTTAATAAAAAATAATCATAACAATATTTCCAAACATGTATTTAAATTTTAAAATAAAATGTCTATTTTATAATTAAAAAAAATAATAATAACTTAGTAATTTTACATTTGTGACATTTAAGATTTAAAAGTTCGCAGCTACATTTTTTTTATAATGCATATCCTTCCATAATTGAAAAATTTTTAAAGCTTACATTTAGGGATATTTTAGTTTTTTTATTTTTAATAAATAGTTAAATGACTCTCGTACCATTGAAAGCGAATTTTATATATCTTATATTGAAGGGCAATTTATATTTGCATTTAAGGTTTTTTTTGTAATTAAAAGGTTGGTTTATGGGCAAATATATAATTTAATATATACAAAAAATATTTTAAAAGAAGTTGATGATGAGTGTATTCCACGTGTCATCATGCAGACAGCTCCTATTTGTCGGCTATAAAAACGATTTTTCATAAAATTTAAAATTTTTTTATTTTTTATTAACTCAAATTAATTGTTTTTGCAGTGTTTTCAAATCATTTTGATGGGCGATTTCAAAAATAATTTTTAAAAATAAAAATATCACTGGCGTGCATTTTGCAATCTTAAAAAAAAACCCCAACCCCAAAAACAAAACACACTCTGAAATTTTCTCTTTAGGGAGGTGGTGCGTTTGGACCAAGACCGCCGAGTTTAGTGCCGATATTTTTTTTCTTCTTCCCTCTCTCCTCCCTTGAAATTCGAGCTTAGCATTTGAATTTTCTGAATGGTCCACTTAGTTTGGGATATTCGAGTATCGGTTATTGTTTTTTTGATTTATAATTATTATCCTTAAATCTTTATAAATAAAATTTATTAGTTTTTAATTTTATTATTTAGTTTAAATTTTTTTTAAAATTTGGGTAATTTTTTCTTTTTCAATCTTTTCCTCCTTTTTTGTAAACTTTCAATTTCATTCTTCAATTAAAAATTTTATTTTGTATTTTTTAAAATTTATTCCTTATTTTTTTGGTGGTTTTTTCTTTTAGTTATTATGTGAAATTGATTTTTTTTTCAATTTTATCTTTCAATTCAAAAGTATAAATCTTGACATTTTTTTTAAATTTGATCATCATTATTTTAATTGTTATTTTTTATTTTAAATATTTTTTATTGTTATTTTTATTTCATCATTTGACATTTGATTTGTTGAGATTTAGCCTTCGAGATTTTTTTAGGTTTCGTGCTTTTGATTAAATGGGTTGGATCGCGGGTTTTATAAATTGGCATGGGTTCACATTGTTTTTTTTCTTTCTTTTTCTTCATTTTCAGTCTCGTTACTCGACATTGATTATTTAAAAAAAGAAGGATTCATGATTTTTTTTGTCTTTATTTTTGTAAGATTATATTGATCTCATGACATAGCCTATGTATTTTTTAAAAATTATTTTTTTTCTTTTTAAATCATTTAGTGTGGTTGACTTTTTGAAAAAAATTATCATTCAACATTTGATTTGCTAAGAATTGATCTTTGTGGTTTTTCCATACTTGACGCATTTAATCAAATAGCTCAGGATAAAGATTTACAAATATTTCATCATTTTACGTTTGATTTGTTTGGAATTGAACTTTAATTATTAATTTTTACTTGCTTTCTATAAACTTATTATGGTTTCACAACCTGACTTATATATTTGGCATACTCACTCGGGTTAGCTTGAGTCATTTTTTTTTAAGTTTTGCTCTTCTAATTTTTTATTGGCTGATATCATAGTTCCATTATCTTTTTTTAATTTTGATAATTATTTTTTTTTTGCATTCCTCATGTTTTTATTTTTTAAAAATAGGTCCATTTACCTTACTTGTCAATTCTTTTAATTTCCATTTAAATTATACCAACATTTTTTGTTTAGTTGTGTCTACACTCCAACTCGAGTTTTTTTTAAAAAAAACTTTTTTAAAACGTGTTTGTATCATCTTTGTGCTGTGTTCTTGAATTGATAAAAAAAATCCTCATTTCTCGATGTAGAGTGGACTCACAAATGAAGTAAATTCACTATTTGATTTTGAAACTGTTTTAGAATGCAATAGCTTTCGTTTTCAATTGTTTTTTAAAAGCATGTTCACCCTGAAAAAAGTATTATATTGATGTTCTTTTATATATATTTTTAATTATTTTGATTTGTCAATATTAAAAATAAAAAATACATTAAAATAATTTTTTTTAAAAAAATACATCGCAACTCAATTTTAAATATATATCTAGAAAGCATGAATATCATCTTACAAGTCCATTATGCTACTCGTCGGTGTATCATATAGCAATATATCTATTTTTTAAATTAAGGAAGTTTAGAAATATGTTAGATATTGTTTTTTAAAATAATTGTTTAATTTAAAATATATTAAAATAGTATTGTTTATTTTTTTAAAAATATTTTTAACACTATCACATCAAACCAATTAAAACACTTTAAAAACATAATTTAAAATAAAAAAATTAAATTTTAATAAAAAACATGTTAAACCTCCCCGTCAAACCGCCCTTCTTCATTCAATGGTTAGCAATTAAAAAATGTACTTTGACGTGACATGTAAATGCGTTCTGTTGATTATTTTGACACGATGATTAATATGTTGATTTGTTGATTACTATATTAATATAAATTTATTATCGAGACATCTTGCGCTGGCATCATAGCGTCACATGAACGTGCCCTTGGCTATTAGCGCAAGAACTAGTGTTTATTTAATATCATGGTATATGATATTTTTAATTAAAAATTTATTAAAATTTATTTTTAGAATATTTTTTTATATTAATATATCAAAATTATCAAAAAAGTATTTTAAAAATTATTAATTTAATACCTTTTCAAATAAAAAAATTCAAAAGATATAAATCAGAACAATGCTAACCTTAGACTTAATACCGAAAGAGTAAAGAAACAAATGGTTAAAAAAATAAAATTAATAATTATAATATCAAAAAAAATAAATATTACTTCTAAATATATATCTTTTCCATGCCTCGTGTTTTAAAAGTATAATACATCACTTCAAAATTATTATAAAAATAAATTTATTTTTTCTTTATTTTTATTTATTTAACTAAATATATTTATGTTTTTACTGCTTTCCCTCCTTCTTGCCTTTGTAGGGTAATTAAACACTAACTATATAACCATGTTCTTGGCTTTTAGTGTTTGTTTGATAGCATATGGTACTTTTTAATTGAAAATCTAATAAAATAATATATTTTTTTAATTTTATTTTTATTTTGTACATTAATATATTAAAATTATCAAAAACACTTTAAAAAATATCAATTTAATATTTTTTTTAGAAAAAAAACAACTTGAAAAATCATAAATTACCATAATTATAAACAACTTGAAAGTCATAAATTAACATAATGATAAACATACACTTGAAACCAGATGAATAAGGAAACAAACGGTCAAAAAAAAAAAACACATCAAGATTCATTAGTCTAGAAATCTCCGGATATTGTCGTTAATTAAACGAGAAAGAAGCCAACCAAAAACTTGAGTTGCGTGAAAGGAACTACAATTGACAGTGAGGACTGAGAGAGATACCGAGGGTCCAATTCGCATCAAAGGAATGGGGACAACTACAATTATATATATATATATATATATACAGAGGGAGCTGCTGCTGATTTATAAAATAAATATATTTGATAGTTTTATAATTATATAAAAAAACTACATAAGTAATAAAAAACTAAAGATATGATGGAGTTAATATTTTATGACGGAAAAAAAAATTATGTTAGTGATAAAAAACTTAGAGATCGAACAAAATGATTTGTGGCAATCCACAATATTTTATGAGGAAAGATACAGTATTTTTACCACATGATTTAGTTTTTCTGTTAATAAAAAGCAAAAAAATTACAAAACTAAATTTTCTACCAACCTAATATTAGAAAAAAAACGACAAAGATAATTTTGGAAGGAAAAAAACCCATGAGAAAAACCGTTATAGCCACTGACAATGTTATGTAAGGAAAACTACAGTGCTTTCCCCAATAAAATTGACAAAAACAATTTTAGAAAAAATCATAAAAAAACCATCTGGAGAAATATTGTAGCAATCCACAGTGTATTGTGAGAAAAGCAACAACGCTTTCCCCCATATGATTTAGTTTTATTATAATTATAATTCTTAACCAACTCAATATTAAAAAAAAATCAACAAAGATAATTTTGAAAAAAATAATGTAGGAAAACACTGCAGCAAATCACAGTGTTTTTAAGAAAAAAATTACAAAGCTAAATTCTCAATCAGCTCACTATTAAAAAAATAAAATCGACAGAGACAATTTTAAAAAAAAATATTAAAAAAACAGGGAAAAAAACTATGTTGGAAACACTGTAACAATTCACAGTATTTTGTGATGAAAACTACAGTACCTTCCTACATGATCTAACCTTATTTGTAATGACTTGTAATTATAATTTTCAACCAGTTTAATATTAAAAAAATAAAACTGACAAAGATAATTTTGAAAAAATCACAAGAAAAAAAATCACGTGGAGAGACACTGTAGCAATCCATAATGTTTTGTTAGGGAAGTTAAAGTGCTTTCCCCACGTGATTAAGCTTTATTACAAAGTTAAATTCTAACCAGCTTAATATTAAAAAAATAAAATCGATAAAGATAATTTTTGAGAAAATCATAAAAAAATAAAAAAACAATGTGAATAAACACTGTAGCAATCAACAATGTTTTAAAAAAATTACAAAACTAAATTTTCAATCAGCTCAGTATTAAAAAAAAATACAACTGATAAATTTAATTTTGGAAAATAAAAAAGTAAAATATAAAAACCATATAGGAAAATACCGTAGCAATCCACAATATTTTAAATAAAAAAATTATAAAGTGAAATTTTTAACCAACTCAATATAAAAAAAGTAAAATTGATAAAGATAATCCCGGAGGAAAAAAATATAAAAGAAAAGTAATACATTATGAGTGAAAAAAAAATAAAAAAATAGAAAAAAAAATTAAATACATGATGGATTATTGGTGTAATTCATAATGTAATGGGTGTAGATGAACCGTTATTCCCATACCCTTTAGCTTCTTTAGCTTTTGTATTAATTAATTAATAATATATATATATCCCTCGGACGATAATTTTAAGCATCCGACCTGAGGGAGATGATATATATATATATACCTAAATGAAATTTGCGGGAATGCATGACTAAAGATGGAGCGGAGGAGTGATCTGTTATGCAACCGTGAGAATGTAAAGAAATTCGGGCGCCACCCGGAAATGTTCATGGGAAAAAAAATAGATAAAGATGGATGTGCTCAATCGGCTTGGACCAAGGCCTTCCATTTCCACCAAGCAATGAGTTGACAACTGAAAGAAGCAAATAAATACAGCGTAAAATCTGGAAAAGCTCTCTCTTCACACAGTGTAAAGTATTTTTTAATAGTTTTTTTTAAATAATTAAATTTTTTTTTATTTTTAACATTACAGTATCAAAACTATTGAAAACCACTAAAAAATCAATTTAATATTTTTTAAAATCAAACATATTTTTAAAACATTATTAAAATTTAATTTTTAAATATAAAAACAAACAACTTTTGTAGCATGATGGAGATCGTGAACAGAAAAGATACAATTGCGTAACTGTAATTAAATATAACCTTTTGTGTTGTTTTTAAGTGTCTATTCATGCTGTGATCTTCGTGGTGCGCAGAAGTGAAATGACATGGAAGCATCTGTGCTTACCTAATTTTTTGTAAGAAAAATGTTTCTGCATAGGAAATAAAATTCGATTCAAACATTCTTTGTGATTGTTCTTTTGAAAATATACTCTACCCGTTTTGTCTTCTCCTCTCTTTTCATGTGTGCGTGTGTCTATGTGTGTGTGTATATATATATATATTCGTTTCCCCCTTCAGAAGCCATTCATCATGACAACATCGATCAGTGTCAATGGGAATGCACAATCCATTGCAGAGCAACGAATCTAGCATGGCCTTAACTAAGGAGATGGATGGAGTCAAAGGGGAATTAAAGCATGACAGTATATGGATCCCATGGCGAAGTATTGTGGATATGCGTTCATATTTGATGTAGATGATAAAAAGCGACAACAGGTGCCTTTCCTTTCACAGTGACATCACCATTGCTCGAATCACTTCACTCGCTTTAAATGGAATAACACACAAGGTGTCCTCCACATGAACCATTAGAAGCTTGTGTCACAGGCTTTTAAACAGTAGTTGACTTCTTCAAGACTTTGATTAACACGCATAACTCGTATAAATCCTCCCGGGAAGAAGCAGAAAAATCATAACAGATCATGTTGGGTAGCCTTGGAGAGGAAGAGCTCGATCAAATGATCAGAGACTACATTGAATCAGATCAATCAACCTCACCAACTCCAGTGTCCAAACCTGCCCCCAAAAAATCTCAATCAATCTTGCAGGTTTTCTTTCTATAATCTTCTCGTTGTTCTTATCTGCAAAATTATTGCATTTCCGTCTTCTCGACGATGTTAAAATTCTCTCAATGTCTGATCTTTAGTTATTATATATACACGCTTGATTTTTATCAGGATATTCTCTTGGAGGCAACAGATATCGAGACTCAGCTTCTTGACAAGGTCTTGATGTATGTTAGAGGTATGGGAGAACCCAATAGTCTCAAAGAATGGGTGGTCATGAGGTTGCAAGTGGATGGTTATGAAGCTTCTCTATGTAAAACCTCCTGGGTTTCTTCTTTTGGCCACAAAGGTACATTTCTTTGCTCTAATTAAATTAGTACACAGAATGATTAGTGAATATCATTATTATTTGTACTCTTAAAAAATCTGTCTGGGGTTTCAGTTATCCAGTTTACAGGAGATTACGACTACATAGATGTAATGATCATGGACCAGAACTTAAGCAACAAGACAACAAGGCTGATAGTAGACATGGATTTAAGGTCTCAGTTTGAGTTGGCAAGGCCTACACAAACATACAAAGAGCTTATTAACGCCCTTCCTTCAGTCTTTGTTGGCTCTGAAGAGAGGCTTGATAAGATAATCTCTCTTTTATGCTCAGCTGCCAAAGCATCGCTCAAAGAAAATGATCTCCATATTCCTCCATGGAGGAAAGCCGAGTACATGCAGTCAAAATGGCTCTCCAAGAACTGCAACAAGGTCTCGTTCATGCTCAAACCTGAACTGGGCTCGGATGCGAGTGAAGAGAAAAACAGCGCTACATGTTGTCCCTCCATCTTTTAGCAGAGGAGCAATAACTTCTAGCAAATTATAAAAGCGTAGAGAAGAAAGAAACCAGTACTGGTGCATGGTGGGTTCTGGCTTGGTCGAGCCAGTTTTGTTAAACCTCTAGTACATGTTAATCTGGAGTTTTTTTCTATCTTCTAGCAAATTTCAAAATTTAAATCTGGGTCAGTTTTTGAGGCAGACCTCAGTTTTGGATTTTGTACGTTTCTGTAGACCATATTACTATCAAGGGCAAGTCTTCTTCAATTATGAGCCTCGCCAATTTTGTAGAAAGAAGGGGATCATGAACTGGAGCAGATATTGCTAGCCATGTGATCCTGCTATTTTGCTAGAAATGTTAATTATTATGGGTGTTGTGAGATTTATGGAACCCACAACTTTTTTATCGAACTTTTATGTCACTGTTACCGCCTGTCTTCCTTTGTTGATCAACCACACAAGCTTTCTTCCATTTCTGGAGCGCTGGTGCCAATTACTTGATAGAGAACCAAGCAAATTTCTAGTATATTTTATTGGAAACAGTACTCGTAGAAGGAGATTGCCGTGCACACTAACCAATTAACTGAGATTAAATTACTCGTAATTAGAATGTGATATGACTCATCTCGGGACCGAGTCAGATTCAAGAAGTGAAATTGAAAACCTAGAATATTATTGTAGAATTATAAACATGATCTCTACAAGCGTGGATTTTAGTATGCGTACTTTACAATTTCGCATTAGAACTTTACAGAGGTTATCAAAATGCTGTTTTATTTGTAAACAGATCAATAATTAGTGATTGTTTTAATTACTCTGATCAAAGTACACCTTTTCCACCATTTAAAAACCCTTCATCATTGAAAATTCTTGTGTGTTGATTCTTTGATTTACCAATATTCTATTCTTTAGCAATGGTATTAAACCTGTTCAACCCATCCCGACGATCTTGACGGGTCATTTATATAGTCAAAATTTTATTTTTACTTTTTAAACTTTTAAAATAATTTTATTTTAATTTTTTAAAAATAATTAACCCAAACTAATTAAATTAATCTACTTAATTTTTAACTTGGATTTTATATGGGTTGATTCTTGTGTCGGGTTTAACCGTGGTTATGTAAACACAAAATTCTTTGATACCAGTCTATTTTTCAAAAAATTTACTTGGCAGACTGACTTTTTCTTTTTCTTTTTTATAATTCCCACAGAATTGAACTCAACCTAAACGTAGAGACATAGACGTCAAATTTTATATATAAATCACAAAATCCAACAATTACAGAGTGGGATCGGATCACAATATTCTTGAGAGAATTAATAAAGGGAAGGAAACTACGCTGAAGATAAGTGTGCAATTAACGATAAGAACGACAACAGAGAGTAATGTAGGCAGACACTCAGCTTCTGGAATCAGGAGACTAATAAAATCCTGTTTTACAATTTAACATCCTTTTCTCAGTTCATTGACGGCAGCATAGTTTGAAGAGTGCATCCAATGAAACGGAGCGAACACCTAGGAGAAAAGAGCAGGTGGATGACTTGGGTTCCAAGAAACATTCATGAGAGCTAGTGTTTGTCTTTTATTACTTCATTACAAGCAAGGCTAATTTCTAGTGTTTCTGTATAGTGACGTACGTATATCTATACTTCCACACCAACCACATGAACTGTGGAGCATATAATTAAGCCGAGCAAATACTTTCCGAGCAGTCGCAGTGTAGCAATACTCTAGTAAATATTTCATGACGATATAGCTGATCGATGTGATAAATGGAGATACAGTGTTATCATTATGATTTCTTTATTGAAAAACAAAATTGGATCAGATTATTTATGCACAGCACAGCTAAACTCAAGCCATCAGACACAAATAATAGAGAGGAGTTCTTTTAATTTCAAGACACAAATTAGATCAGATATATTGTTAGATTCTTTTAATCTGCCTCTTGAGATAAATGAGTACCCAACTTACTAATTAACTGGTTTAAAATTAATAAATGAAAATCCTGGATTTTTTCCTGGTGACTATTCTCAGCAATTGAGCGTTTATTTGAAAAAAATAATAATAATCAAAACTTACTGCGTGTTGGGTAAAGGGAAACGATAAAAATTCATATAGAGTTCTCAGTTCCTCACCTTTTTTTTTTTTTTCTATGAGAAGGAGTTATTTTGGTTTAGTTCAAACAGTTCATCACACTCGCACAACATCGAGGAATTTACCATACAGTACTCAAAAAAATATTAATGAATTTACCACAGCAAAGACTGAAAGAGATTTTGACAGGAATAATGATTACTACTCGGATACGTTGGATACTGGTGTCACTACACAGAAACTGCAACGGAGACAGAATCTTTATGTTGTGCTACAGAAGCTTGATAATCATGTCGAGGGGTACAACACACCGTAGCCATTACTTGAACAAAAAAAAAATATATATTAAATTTTTTAAAAAATATAAAAATAAAGAGCTTGGTCACAATCACCAAAGTGAAGAGGAAAATAACCTATCCTCCACGACAGGGAGAAGGAAACAAATTTCGAGATAAAGCCATGGAAAGGGCTGGGTTCTTTTAAGTTGCCATTTATGGCGGTGCGCGCCAATTCATCTGCAGGAGTTGCTGTTACCTAATATCAGACAAGGGCCTAGGGTTTCATCATTGAATTTCCAGAAGCGCAGCTAACCTATATATGTCTAGTACAAGTAGATATTTTACTCAGCTAAAGACAACCACATGATAACCAGTAGCCACCGTAATTGGCTGCAAGCATCTCTTCGATTCCGATAACCGTGCAGGAGCCCCTGTCGCGTCACAAATCGGAAACTGGAGTCCATTTCAATCATTCAAAAGCTGCATTGGCAACTCTCATGCATATGAATACACTCACATCCATGAATTGATCCTACATGCACCATACATCCATGCATCCATGTGTATACATACGTTATGGGATGATGGCTTCCCAAATCATCTCATGGATAACAAAGCCAATCCCTGCTTTTACATGAAATGCTGAAACTTTCCACAAAACAAATATGACACCTTCACTAACAGAGCCAAAGTTTCATGAAAAGTCATTAATTAAGACTTTACTGGTAGACGTTAATGTTTCATTAATTAAGGCTATTTTTTTAATTTTTTTTTTAACTGATCCCATTGTCAGAAGTACCATATAGAAAAACACTAGGTTCCTCTTATCCTATATGAAATGTGATCCAAGCACTAAAAGATATCCGGCTGACTGGCTCAATGAACAAAAAAAAATTGTGATGAAGCTGTCAGTTAGAGTTTTCTGTTGACAGTTCGGGAAAGGTGAGGTGAGAACATCCTTTAACATGACTTTAACAGGGCTAAGGGCTCTTGGAATTCTTCACTTTTCCACTATCATGCCAGGGAATGAAATATTTCAATTCATTTAACGCCCGATGCAGTGATATCTGGCATATGACGGCAGCTGCTGCAATCTACAGACAAATTCTCGACTTCGAGTCATCAAAAATTCAAAACATAATCACCTTATAAAGCCGCATCCAATTATATACATGGCTCTCAAACAGCTACAGATAGTTATTTCACTTCAAACGACATTGGTGCTAGCTTTTGCTATTCTCTGAGCTTCTTCCAGGTCCTTCAGGAACCTGCACAGAGACATCTCATCATCAAGCGTGTATACAATGGTTCCTATCAGCTGTCATCCCCCATGTTCATCCTACAAAATTAAATATTATTTCCAAACACCTCCTAAAGTACTAATTGATCGGACCAATGTCTCCTTCGGATGCAACAATGTTCCAAGTTTCCACCAGTAGGCAAGTAGACAGTCCAGTGAACAGTCTAGCACGGACAGATTTCAACATAAGGTCAAGCCAACTTAACATGAGCCTGATATAAATAATATCTTGTTTACCGAGTATAGATTTTAGACCCCACCCAGTCTAAGATCCGGGTTTTGACTGGGTTACCAGGTTAATTTTCTTTTTAAATTAAAACGTTATTTTAGTAAAATAACAAAAGTCAACAAGTTGTAATCAGGTTTTTAACCAAGTCAACCGGGTTACCAGATCAACCCCGCCTACACTGGTAGTGATGTTAGGTAAGATGATAGCATTTATAATAGTGATCATAAAATAATAATAGTGATCATAAAATAATAATTGTTGTGGTAATGATGATGTGATGTGAGGGTGGTAGCAACTAATAAGGGTGGTGGCGAGGTGAAAGCGCGCTAATAATGTTGGAGGGTTTATGATAAGACGGTGGTTGTAGTTGTGGCTAATATGGCAACTTGGGATGACAGTAATGCTAGTAGTGTGGTAGTTGAAGTGGTCAAGTAATGAAATTGGGAGTGTTAAAAAAAAAAAAAAAATTCCTTGTTAAAATGTTTTTCTTCAAATTAGAACTATTTAGGATTGATTAGAAAATATTTTTTATTGACTTATTTCTCTATGTTTGTTTCACACTAAAAAATGGAGCAAACCATTTTCCTAAAAAATATGTAAAACAAACACAACCTAAATATAAATAGAACAAAATAATTCCTTTATCCTTCAAAAGCAAGGACATAAGTATATGAAGATCAAGTCAGCATTTGTTTCCAAGACTCCTGTACCATTCGTAGAGCATAAGAAACACTGCAACAGTAAACTTTTGTTCAGCCTGTTCATAATCCTAAGGAATGGAGGAGGGCAGTAGGCTGCATTAGCCAAATGGTTCAAGGACACATGGTGTCTGGTTCAGAGTATCCATTGGAACAACATAATCACAATGATGACAGACTTACCTCTTAGAATTGAGGACTGTGGAACCACCAAGTATAAAACGAATTCCAGAAATGCTGGCATTTTGAAGAGCAACAGAGCGTGACTCCTCGTATGTTGCTCCACCAACAATGAAAATAACCACATCTTGCGGCCTGCACCAATAATAGATATAAATCATTCGAATAGAATGCAAATCATTATATGGTTTTCCATTTTCTAATATGTAAGCAGAAGTGCTACAACAGCAAATCATCATGTTCAGTTTGGCTTTATTTACTGGGGTTTAACTTACCACAGCATCACATTAACTTAAGTGTCTGCCACGCCCCTGGGAACAATTCTGAAAGTACAACAGAAAAATATTACTCCATATTTACAATACTGACCTTCCCTGTTGAAAGTGATTACCAACAAATGGATAGTCCACATCTCTCAATCTCCCCTTGATTATGCTTTCCATAGTTTGGAACAGAAGAGGCTGATGTTGGATGTATACATTTTCAACCCCCTATCACCAAAATGGCAAGAAAAAAGAGCATAAGCATCTACTTATAGATATCCAAGAAAAAGGAAAATCAGGAAACATAAAGGAAAAGGAAAGGAAAGAAGATCTCGGTTACGAGCAATAAATTTTTCCCCAAACCTTCAGACCACGAGCCATGTTACGAGCAATATTTAGAAGATCTCGGTCCCCATAAAGATCACCGGTTCGCTTATTCACACCTGCTTGCTTCAGGAGGAATTGGACTAGCTGCCATTTCATGATAGTAAATATCTAAAACTAGTAAGCTTTCTTATCTAGCCACAGCAAAGGACATAAGATATCCAATAATTATAAAGTTAAAGTAGCTTCAATATGAAATGAGAAAAAAAATTAAAAATTTTTGGATTGTAATTCATTTCATTATCAGTCATGTGATATCATGCAAGAGTCTGACAAGGGTAGCATGATCAATGATCCAAAATATATCTTTCCACCAGCATAAAACACTGTTACTGATCATAAATGATGGCCCCTTCAACGTGATTTATTTTAGCAATTATTTTATGCATCACTAAACATGTTGCTGATATACCCTAGGTTTATACCAAAAAGACTAGAGAAAAGTCCAAGCAAGTAGCGAGATTCTCGTTTGATAAATTACCCCAGGCTTGTACTTGGGAGATCGAGAAGCCAGTTTGTTAAAAAGCTGCATCAAGTGAACAGGGCTCTCCTTCTCATAGTGCAATGCATATAACATCACCAAGCGTAGACAGTCAATATCAGAAACATTTTCATTGTTTAGAAGATTTGTCACTGCCTGCAAAAAAAATAAACAAATGAAGGAGGTCAAGCTTTGACACTTGAACCATATATTTCTGAATGTAACTTTGGATTGCCATTCAGATCTTATCAGTTAATATTTTTGTGTAGTCATGTATCACTACTTTATAATGGTGACAAATTTAGTGGTTTCCAAAAATTACAAGGCACATGGCAAACAATATCAACTCAGAAAAAGTTTTTAAAAAATGTTCTGTTAGGAGTAACATGAGATGCTAGTTTGACAGAATCATGTATCTTTTTTGACATGTACAGAACCAATGAAGCTCGAAAACTCATATAACTTGTAATATTTACCATATAGCTTATAATTAACATTAATTTTGCAATATTAATGTAACACCCCTTCAATCACCCAAGTGGTGTAGAAAATGTTAACGTCATACTCTATTAGGAACCTGATCCCCATCTCTTTTATTAAAAAACAAAGCCACAAATATTTCTGGGCTTCTAATCTCTAGGCAGCCCTCAACACTTACATTTTCCTTCCAATTCTCACTGGAACATCTAGGCTCGGTTAATTATTCTTTTTTGATCTGCTCCGTATTCATTTTGAATACATGTTACCACTATCTCCAATGAAAGTGCCATGCTATAACATAATTTTAAGGTACAAACACAGTAATTTCCTAGTTGGCTTTTTTCATGACCAATTTGTTCAGATACCTCAGGCCTATCATATGTTGTTGATTTTAGCTTAAAATTCACGCAGATGTCGAGTAAAAGAAATAAGGACAACCTGGAATATATCAGAATAAATGCAATACCTCAAATGCAGCCACTTGCCCACTATTGCAAGCCAAATCCTGTTCCATTTCTGAAACTAACATGAGCCTTTGCTCTTCAACTATCTTGCTCATTTCTGTGACCAATGTCACATGCTTTGAAACATTGCCATGCATTTTTCTGTACTCAGGGTAATTGTCAACAAACTTGGCCATGTCTTCTGCAGTAATTCAAAAAAAAAATCTGTTTAAATTGAAAACCGTAGCCATGAATGGCCATAAAGATAAACTAAATCATCAAATGCATGGATGTTCAATCTAGCTACAGACCTATTGTTTGGATATTTTGGTTACTTTTTGCAACTTGCTGAAAATCATCCACCATCTTCTTGATGTTCATTCCAATATCTCCAAAGTTCTCGTACATATTAGCTTTGAAGAAGGCATCTTGCTCTGATGACAATACAACCTCCTGAAAGCGCAAGGGGTACAAGAAAGTAAATTTATGCATTTTTTTTATAAAAAATCTTATGTATTTAAAGCAAAGGGGGAAAGCAACTCAACCTGCTGATCTTTTGGTAATTTGCCGATGCTACTCAAGTCCACCTTGTTATCATGAATACCTATCAATTCATGAACCATAGCCTACAAAATAAATGAACATAATCAAAGGGCTGCATTAATCCACAAGGCATACCTGACATTTGAAAAGCATAGAAATCACATATCATTGTCACAACTTGAACCTGATATGTCCATTGGTTTAGTAATGGTGTAACAGGGTCATCCCTTCGATCAACTATAAGCAACAGAGGAGAAATTTCTGTACGTCTGAAATCGAAAAGGCCACTTTCCTGCTGGTACATCAGCTTCTGCATGCCCCAAAAGTTATCAACCAAAAAAATCAGTTTTTCTAGGGCACTAATCTTCAAAGAAGAAACAAAAGGTTCACTGGCAATAAGGCATGGTAAAATCATAGATCAGTTTTATACATCGAGGTATTGCAGCAAAAGCTGCTGCTGTACTAAGCATGGAGTAACCCATGCACATGCAATACACATCTTAACTTGATTCTTAGAAATGAATGTGAAAAATAAACGGGTAAAACTGTGACTCAACAAACAGAAGTTATTTCCAGAGAAATGTTTATATGTAAGGTACACCACTCTAATTTCATCAGTTCAAAGTATTACTCACTGATGTTTCCTGTGCTACCCTTTTTGCAATATCAGAGGTCCTTTGATATCGAATAACAGGTCTTCGTTTCAATGCCAAAAAGACTGCTGCTATACCATCAACAACCCTATCACAGAAGTGCTGCAAACCTGGAGGATCTACAACGGCTGGGAGCATATACATGTGATTTGAAGGGATGTTCAAAGTGAAGTGATAAGGATCAATAGCAACAAAGTCTCCATAATACTCCTGCATAATCAATAAAAGAAAAATGTATATAAAGCAATCTTAACTCAAAACTGAACTAGAAGGTGGATATGGAACAAATTGCTGGCAAGTACAATCACATATTGAAAATCCACAAAATGGATATCATGTGAAGACACATATCAAAAACGGAGCAGCACAGTTGATCCAATTACATCAAAATTCAATCCACATGTGCATTATACTGTTAATTTACTACAAGAAACATGATTACCATTATAAAATGAGTTTATAAATACAAGATTAATGGAAATGATTTACCTGCACTTGCTGCACAACTTCTTGTTCATCCGAATCAGCTAGGATATGAATCTGAGTATCCTTCAAAATGTTGGAGAAAACTGCAAATACATCACAATCAAACAGCAAACTTCAAATAAAATTTTTATTACTGAACCTCCAAAACTCTTCAATAAAAAACTTACATAAATGACTCTCTCCGAATCTAGGATTAGCCAGCTGACGCCGCAAATGCTGAATATTCTCCAACGTTGGGCGAAGGAAGTAAACTGCTTTAAGATGTGACATTGGTTCTTTCGACTTCGATATAGAATCTACCAACTCTACCAAAAACACTTCCTTTTGAAGTAACTCTGTTTGTGAATACACAACACTTACAATGCTAACCTGAAACACATTATTCAAAGAGTTTTGGATCGTCAGCTAGAGTTTTGGATCGTCAAAAAAATTCTTAGGTTTCTTCTTTGTGCCTAGCAATTGCTTTGATTCCAAGGGTTTCAACGAGGAATCAACAGTAATTATACAAATTTTAAGTGTATTAAGCGAATTGATAGAGAAAATAACGATAGAATTCAATGACTAAGTGAGAAATTGTAAAAGGAAAAGTAATTACCGTTTGGGAATCGAGAATGAGAACCTTCATGCCGGAGATGTCCTGCAACAATCGGTTTATGTAATCACGTGCAGCAGATACCAGCACCATTTTTAGTGATCGGAGAGGATGACCGTTGAGATATACCGATGATGGAGATGGTGGAGATTGACGAGAGAATTTGGTATGATTTTACTCAAATCTGTGTAGACTTGAGGGAATCACGAACGACTACGACGCACCGTTTTCTTTGCATGTAATGATATCACGCCATTTGATGATTTTCTTCTACCGAGTACGGACTGAGTACGGACTGTGCAGCGCAGCAACTGAGTCGAAAAACGATTTATCCTGTGTATTTTTTTTCTTTGAATGGGGACAAGAACAGGCCCGTTCCTAAAATGTTTGGGCTTAATGTTGCCCGCCATTTCGGGTAGTACTGGTGCCCATTTGGAAAATATTTGGGTTTCTTTCTTTGCATGGTATAATGATCATAGGATTTTCTCCTAAAAAATAATAATAAAAAGCCAAAAAGTGTTGTTTTGGCTAATATCAAATCACACGTCATTTTCTTACCAGAAAAACTCATCGTTAGATTTCTTTGTTTTGTTTATTAAAAATAGTCTGATGGTGTTTTTGTTTTTTTTAAATAAATTAAATAGCTTGACATTAAGGGTATTTAGATTTTTTTTTCAAGACCCATTAATTATTAAAATATTATTAGGGATATAGATTTTTTTAAGCTACCCTCCAAGTAAAAAAAGAAAAGACTGACAATGAAGAGTATTTATATCTCTTATTTTTTTAATACAATATAAAATGACAAATTTATTATTCGAATCAAAAAAATCAAAACATGTATCTAGGGGCTTTTTGATCTTTTTACTATGGGTTTTTTTTTTGTTATTTCTAATTTCATGAAGAATAATTGTCTTTTTGCATATATTAAATATTATTTAAATCAAAAAAGGTTTGGCATATATGGCACAAACACGACGCGTGGGAGACTCTTGCGTACTTTAGATAGTACGTAGAACCTTCTAGTGGCCAAAACTATCTTTTTGTTGTGTTGTTGAAAGGGTCGTCGTATCCTTTTTCTTTTGGTGCAGTGCATGGGGTGGTTTATCACCGATGAAGTTTTTTTTCTTTGTCTCTCCTCTCCTGAAAAGTATAAGTCAATCCTCTTGTTGGTACTTCAACTCCAATCTTTGTTATTTTGATTTCTAATTTTTATTCATTGCACTTTTGTAGAAAAATTTATTGTTTTTCACTTTCATCTTCAATCTTAATTTGTCATATGTTATTTTTTTAATCTGGTCCTCATTATTTTATTTTTCGCATTTTGTTAAATTGTTTTTCTTTTTAATTTCACCATTCAATCAAAATTTTGTTTGTATTTATTATTTCAATTTTGATCCTTATTTTTTTATTGTTTTTCTGTTCTTTTGTTAAATTGATTTTTCTTTTCAATTGTACCATTCAATCAAAGATCAATTTTATATTTGTTTTATTTTAAATCCTTTTGTATAATTAAAATTCTTTTTAAAATTACATCATTCAATAATTGATTGATTGTGAATTGAGTTTCATGATTTTTTCAAATCGAGTGCTTTCGGTCTAATATCTTGGGTCACAGGTTAAAAAATTAACGCGAGCTAACATTGTTTTTATATAAAAAAAAATAAGCTTTATGAATTTACTTTTTCCTATCAGGTTATCTCGATCTCATGATATAGGTTGTGAGTTTGGTAGGATAACACGTGTTGGTTTGCCACTGATTACTGGGGTTATATGCTTGTCATACTAATTCTAGTTGAATCATATTAATTGTTTTAGATCTCTTTTTGCTCAATTTTGTTCTTCCATATTTAATGGGTTGTGAATTGAGCTACTTCATTTATATTTTTTTAAGAATTTTTTTTCATTTTATTGTGATTTTTTTTAAAATTTGATCTATTTGCTAATTGTTTTTTTTATTATTTAATTAAAATAATTTTTTTTACTCTAAGTCCAAGTCCATGACTGAAGTCACAAATTTATATTTCTTTTTGAAAAGTGTTTGCTACACTAGTGTGTGTATATAAACTAAACCATCATATATCAACCTTGTTGATTGATTTATCATCTCAATAAACAAATTTTAAAATAGACGAATCGACTAGTTATAAATAAAATGTTTAATGTGATTTATGCATTTGTTATTCTTCATTTTTAACCATGGGAGATATTTAAAGCTTGAATGATAAGAGAAATCATTTTCTCTTAGAATTGTTTTCTTATTAATGCATCAACAAAATTAACGTGGAAAGTTATAAAATACGTTTGGCGATCGAGAAGTATTTCTCATTAGAAAAAAAGAAAAAAAGGAAAATTACCATTTGTTTTTATTATTATAAAAAATCGAGGTTTCCTATTTTGTTTTTGGTTTTCCTCCCAGCACAGAGGTTCCAAATCAATCCTTCCTTTTTGCTTTTGGCGTTATGTAATACTCTTATCCTGAACTTTGTCCTTGCTTCAAGCAGTTAAGTAGTATGGCAGTTGAAGTAGCTCTTAGAGTTAAATAAATCCCAGTCACACTCGTCTATCCTTTTCAAAAATCTTGAGATCCTCTTTAACTTATAAGCTAGAAGGCACAACCATTGAATTGTCCTTTGCAATATCCTGAAGGAGAGGTTTAACGCAAGGAGGACAAGTTTTTTAGATGGATGAATATATAGGAGACGGTGCTGCGCTATGGAATATCCTCCTTAATTATATCTCAAACTTAGACATTGACTAGGAACAGATTACTGATATTATTGTCAGACTAGATGATAACAGTGAGCATCAGGGGGTGCTGCGCTATGGAATATCCTCCTTAATTATATCTCAAACTTAGACATTGACTAGGAACAGATTACTGATATTATTGTCAGACTAGATGATAACAGTGAGCATCAGGGAATTGTCTTGTTAAACTTCAACAAAAGTGAGATTCATAACTGGAAGCAACTGTTAATGGATGTTAAGCATGTTGTTCAGCACCAGGAACATGTAGCGGAAGATGTAACTTAGGAATCCCTTTACCCTGAAAGGATAGATGAGGAGAAGAATTTGGGGTTCCCACTTGTCCTATTCTACCCAAATTGATGTAATTTCTGTGAAGCTTCCATGCAACAAGCCAGGGAGATGGTCGAGAGATATGGCTCGTTTGCACTTGCAGCTGCAAATCTTGCTTCTTCTGTTAAAATCTATCATCCTGTGCATGTGCTTTTGGTGACTGACTGCTTCCCAACACCCAATATGTTCACTTGCAAGGAGCTTATTTTGCATGAAAGGAATTTATGGTTGTATCAGCCCAGCCTCAATATGCTGAGAGAAAAAGTACAGCTTCCAGTAGGGTACGTCGTGTGAACTTTCAGCTCCTCTTAAGGCTAAAGGGCAGTCTCTGCATTTGCTTAAAAAATATCAATTCTGTTTATTTATTGTTTTAATTTCATGTTAGGTAGCGAGGGGGCACTGCAAAGCAACTGGTCTAATTTCTCTTCTTCTGTCTCTCTATAGCCTTCTGATATCTTTCAAGTTATGGTGAAATTAATAATTAGCCCTGGTTGAGTTAGTTTAATCTGGGTCGGCATAAATTCAACTGCATTATCCACCCTTATCTGTCTATTTATGACACTGTATCAGGCAATAACTTTGTTATCCTAACTATTTGAGTGATTTTAAAAAGGGTTTAATGACATGTTTTACCTTTAAACTATTGAGGTTGTGGTAAAACAAAGACATATTATATTCATGATAACTATTATTCATTGGGCAATTAGGGTTTGTCATCAAATTTGACCTTTAAGACCAACAATCAGACTTTGACGATTGATTTAAATACTATAAACTAACAATGCTATTTTGAAACAATTCATTTTTTTTACACAAAAAATAATTAGAAAGGGCAAATAGCGCGTCACTCAATGCTATCATTTTAGCAATTTAAACAAATTTAAAAGAAGAAAACTTTCATTTTGATGATATGTACTTATTAACCTACCAGAGAAAGAGAAGAGAAGTATAAGCAGGGTAGAAATATAAATACAAAAACTCTAACTATAACAAACAATTAAGTTTATAGTATACTAAATAAAATATAATTAAATTAAATCTAATAAATAAAATCTAATAATACAAAAGGGGTGAACAATATTCTAAGGGGTGTAGCGTGATGGTAAAGGGTTTGAGATCTACACAGCAGGTTTCGAGTTCGAGTCAGAGCATGCACCTCTTATAAGAGCCTAGAACAGTTAGGTTTTACTCGCTCACCTAAACCCACAAAATATGCTTTTACAAAAATAGAATTTCCTCAAAAACAAAAAAAAAAAAACTCCAACATCAAGGATCATATAAAAACATGAATCATGTCTTGGGCGTGATACCCCCAACATGGACAAATAATACCACAAGACACTGCAGTACTTGGATCCCTAATTACACCTGATCAACTTCAGACATAGAAGGAGACAAATTTCAGACATTATTACAAACTAGATGATAGTAGAGAGGACGTATCAGGGAAGTGATTGTTAAATGTTAAAACTTTATCAGTAGTGAGATTATTTATCAGTAGTGAGATTATTGATAAGTGGAATAAGAGTTTCGTTTTGAAAGTTGTTAGTTTATAAAACATTCACGAGCTTTTGACTTTGTTTTGTCACCAAAAAAATTTTCTAAGTACGATTATTTATCATAAATCAATTTATCAATTTTTGACATAAATTCTTAATCAACATTGAAAAGTCCATGTCCTTTTCAAATTAATTGTTGTTAGTCAATTCTTTTAAAACGAAACTTCTAAAATGAGATTAAAATATATTAAAATAATATATTTTTTTATTTTTTAAAATTTATTTTTCACATTAATGCATCAAAATTATCTAAAAATATCAAAAAAAAAATTTAATTTGAAGTAAAGAAAAAAATAACTTTTTTTTAATTTTTTTTAAAAATACTTTTGAAACGCAAAAACAAACAGGGCTTTACTCAGCCATAGGATGTCGGAATGAATTAATTAACAAAACAACTAAATTTAGGGTCTGTATGAAATTGTGGTTCAAAGTATTTTTTGCTTAGAAATGCATCAAAACGATATTTTTTTATTTTTAAAAAATTATTTTTAAGAACATCACATCAAAACCATCTGAAAATATAAAAAAATTTAATATTTTTTTTAAAAAAATTTAAGGGAACGAACCGCGTTTCCAAACAGATGATTAGTGAACCCCCTCCTCTTTAGCAAAGGGGTTTTTAACCCCCCCTTTAATTTCATTCAATAGCTTTTTTTTAAATTTTAAATTTATTTTGATAATTTATTGTATTTTATTTATAATTTTAAACAAATATCTTAATATTTATTTTATACTTAATTTTACGAATGTTTATTTTTAATATTGTATAATCAAGCAAAACATAGTTTTAAAATAATTACTAAACCTAATAGAGTCCGAGTCATGAGTTTAGCAAGTTATAAATTTTAACTTGATCTAATTTATTGTTATTTTAATATTAAAAAAATTATCATTTTAATTTTTTTTATAAGTTAAATTATATTTTTTTTATTGATCATTTAAATTATATTTAGAACTATCACATTGATTAAATATAAAATTCATATTATTTAATTTTAAACTTGGTTTATATATAAAAAAATTGAGTCTAAAAATTTAAAGATTAATCTGTAATGACAAGTAGTTTCATTTGTGTAAAAAGTTTTTCTATGTTCAAAATTTTTTTCACTGACCCTGCTGTAAATGGTAACCTCACAAAATTGCGTCCCCCAACTTAAAATCTTCTCAATAGGGTCCCCGACATGATACCAAAACCCTCAATTGAGGAAAATATGTATATATAAACGGCATCGTTTTTTGTTTGCGATCCTATCACTGCCCTTTCAAAACTCCTTTACCATTACCTTTACAAGTTGCCCGAACTTCAGCCCGAGAATTCAACTACTTGCATTTCCATTCCACGCTAACGTAAAATGAATTTGATTTCCCCATGGAATTTAAGATTCCCTCCGATTTCAATTCCACCAATCACCGCCTCCCCCCACTGCAAGCCTTCACTCACAAACCAGTCCTTCTCCTTCCCATTTTGGCCACACCCATGTCGCATAATTTCAACCACGTCCTTTCTAGTCCATGCCAAGAAGAGAAACTCCAAGCCCGAGCCAGTCCTTGAACCAACCATAATTGAACAAGTATCAGGAGACGATGAAGATAAAGAAGAACAGCTTCTCTTTGATGATTTTGAAGATGGTAACTTAAATCTTAATAACCCATTTTCTCTTTTTTGCTCTGTATTGAAAGCTTCTTTTAAAGTTTTCATCTTTGATTTTAGAAGCAGCGATGGATGGTGATGATGATTATTTCGATGATGAAGAGTTTTTGGAAGATGAAGCAGAACTATATGTGAGTTTTTGTAATTAAAGTTAAAATGTTTTTCATTGATTTCTTGATTTATTTAGATTGAAGTTGGATAATTTGGTGACAAATCTTGATTCTTTTTGAAGGTTGGTGATGGAGGTGGTGGAGGTGGGATTGCACTTGCTGGGACATGGTGGGATAAAGAAGCATTGAAGATAGCTGAAGAGGTTTGCTCAACTTTTGATGGGGAATTGAAAATTTATGCCTTCAAGACTTTGTCGAATTCCACCATTCAAGTCCGCATTGAGAGGCTTACAAATAAGTGAGTGCTATCTTTAACACCTTTATGAGAAATGTCAATGAATTTGTCACCCTTGATGCTCGGTATGATTAAATTTCCTCCAGTGAATTTATCTAGAATGCAATGTCTTGAATATCATGAAATTAATTGAGGAAGATGGACTAATATTTGTCAAAAGTGGAGTTAAAAATGTAGCGAGTTGTTTGGACGTCTTAGATTTTTATTTTCTTCTGAATATTTTTTATTTGAATTTCTGTGACTAAATAATGATTATGGCTCTAAGACACAATGATATATCGTAGGTCTGGTTCCCCCAATATGGAAGATATTGAAGCTTTTTCTACAACCTATAGAGCGCGGTTGGATGAAGCTGAACTTGCTAAAACTGTAACTGAGAATATTACTTTGGAGGTAGTGGTATTTCCTATTTTCTTCTTTGCATTTTTGGTTTTTCTTTCGGGGCTGGCTCACAAGTCAGACCAGCCCTCAATGAAAACTTAGGGGTGCATGTGCACAAAGCTGCCTCCAAGTTTTATACACCAGTGAAATTTCAATAGCAAGTGTGCATTGCTTATTTTGGAGAGGCTATGTAGATGTTGTACATCCTTGGTGTTTTGATGCACGTGTGGAACCAATTTAGTAGATTTTACTACCAATCCAAAATATAGTTAATGCTTTAAAGCTGAAATTTGAATGATGTTTGTGTTTGTAGTAATCAGATGTTTTGTCTGTTAACTCTAAAGTTTTGTTTTGCATCAGGTATCTTCTCCTGGTGTTGAAAGAGTTGTTCGGATTCCAGAAGATCTGGACCGGTTCAAGGATCGAGCTATGTATGTGAAGTATGTTAATGAGGCTGATGCTAAAGATTCGTCCTCAGAAAGTGATGGTGTTCTTAGGCTCGTTTCTTTTGATATGGAGACCAAATACTGCACCTGGGGATTAGCAGATGTGAGGGTAAACAGAGAAAAAGCAGGGAAGGGAAGACCTCTCAGCAAAAAGCAAAGAGAGTGGCGCTTGGACACCCCTTTCCATTCCTTGCGACTAGTTCGACTGTATCCTGAAATTTGAACTCTACTCTTTCTTCCTTCTTTCTGTTCATTCGTGATGCAAATCTATAGGAAACTCCAGAAGTACTCGTTGATGGCAGTCCAAATGTTGCGAGGATGTAGTTCTGAATGAGCTACGTCTGGCCCACTAATTGACACTCCAAACTATGAATTGTGCTAATACTACTGTACCGCACATGATTGAATAAGACTTGATTCTTTGTTCTAAAACTCGATTGTCGTTCTCAAGTTCAAGAGGGTAAAAGTATGCTAATGTTGAAGACTAACACGAGCAGGCCAGCTACTGTGGTGGACTATGGTGGAGCGGGATTATCGAGCTGGAAACTTGTTTTGCCTACTTGCTAGGCCAAAAGAATAAAAATTAAGCCAAGGCTTCTCATAGCACATAATCTTTCTATTCAAGTACAAGAGACTAGAATCTTTCTCTCACTTTCTCCCTCTTTTAACTGAATTAAACCAATGTTTCCTGTCTTCTCCGATGCAGTGATTTGCAGTACAAGAAAAAAAATGCTATGCATAACATGTGGATGCCATTTTCAATATCATTTATGTAGCAAAGCTATTTAGAACCTGTTTAGTCCCAGCATAAGCTCGGCATCCTTCGCCGTGGCGGCAATCATGATCAGCTTGGCGTCCTGTTCTCCAGCCAATAACCAGGGTTTTGAATCCATCATTTAAAATTTAGCTTGGCCTTGAGATTTTTATTCTGGAAAGAATGTTTCTTGAGGATGGCAGTGGTATATAAGAGCAGTGCTCAATTTGTTCAACTAAATCAAACTTGCCTAGTTATCAGAAGACTTGAGACTTGAAATTTATAGACGTTCAATTTTTGCTTCCTGGCCATTTAACTTGAGTTCATGGAAACGGGACTAAACCTGGTGGAGAAGACAGGAATGCCTAATAGCTCGTTGCAGCTACTTCTCTTTGGCTCACTCTGCTGTCTTTAGCTACAACCTTCTGCATGTCTATTGGTATTGGAGCGTTGCAAATTCATACTCCATGAAGTTGCTAATTCTTTTTACTGTCTTCCGGGGCTTGATTGTTTTTTTTATTATTTATGATTGTGAAGTGATAGCCTCCTTAAAAATGAAGCTGTGATTTCACAAGTAAACGTTCCTTCATGGTGAGTGTATATTCTATGGACATGCATATTATGTGATGAAATAATTGTGTTTTTAGAATTTGATTTTGTTGCCTGGCTTACTGTCTGAACTCTGAAGTAACTTTGTTCGTAAAATTTCTTTAGCAGTAGTTGAGTTTTAATCTTTGAGCCTCAGACTTTGATATACAGATAAATCACTACATGGTGGCTGAAGCATGATGAGCTCATCTGCTGCTATTTCTTTCTTGTTAATCTACACTATTTCCTATCAATCTGCAAAAGAAATACAAACTATTTCGTACTAAGCCTATTATAACAATCATGAGCTTTTCTTAGGAGTTCAAAGTTTAACTTGTGAATTAGGAAATCAAGTACCCTTGTTCTCTTGCCATTCTCTGACACATACTATGATAATCCATTTTTTTTTGCGCTGATTCTTCACTGAGAAGGGAAAAAAGGAAGCCAGCATCCAAAAGAAGAATGGCAGGGGACCAGAAAGTGATTGGAACCTTTATACAGCTTGTAATATTCGAAATTCTACCTTTTAGGCACCCTTCCTTGGCATACCTTTATCTTTTGTGAAGGGAAAAGAGGCTATAGCTTGTCTGCTCATCCATTGTAGATATATATACAAGACTTCAATTAGAAGTATGCCTGCTTCTTGAATCTCTATTTCAAACTGTCCCACAGTAGTCACACACTCTTCAAATCAGCTTTTGTCCATGGTCTTCACTTTATAAGCTTCCTTATTGATCATCATTAAAGTCAGAGAAGAGAAGACTGCTGATTTGAATGCTTGATATCAACGTGTATCATTTTGGATAGAGAAAAATGAAACACTGGGGCATGCACGATCATTGTTTGCTTGCGATTCCAGAGCTTGCATAATAACTGGTTGCACTTGAGGTCTGAGTCCATAGCTTTTGAGATTGTTATGATGTTCACCAATAGTGTTTGCTGAAAGAGTTGTTCTTTCTACTCCTAACCAGTTTATTATTCACTTTATCTTCTTTTTTCCTCTTTCTTTTTCTTATTAATTTTCTTCTTTCCCTTCCAAAACAGGTATACGTAATTAAACTTTGAATACGAAAGTTTGGTTAGAACTACGTACATATATACACGCAGAAGGCCCCAGTTGCTAAACAAAAAACCTAGGGCTTTCTAGGATTCTTATCCAAATCTTTTACCCATTCTCCTACTGATACATTTCAAATATGGGCATCATTCTGCTGGTGCAATTTTTCCCACTTGTTACTTATGGCCCTACAAGTGAAAGATAACTTGTTATGCATCGTTCCCGATCCCCTTTGAGTGAATTTTAGTGTGTTTAACTGTTGCTGGATGTAGTGGTGATGGTGGTAGTGTTAGTGCTGTTATTGGTGTGGTGCTATGATGTTGTGTGTTTCGATGACCCTTACATATGGCTTATGGAATCAACATGGCTTCCTGTGTTGATTTAAAATTTTCGTTGGGTCAAAAAGCTTCCCAAATCTGGGGCTTACGTGATATGGAGGTCACCATTTCGACTTTATCAGCCAAGTCCATACATATGTCTGTGCCTAGAAATTTTGAAAATTTTCATTTGCAAAGTCTTTTTGTATGTATATTATTACTAAATTACTCTATAATTGTTGGAGGGCAGACCCCCAACCAGTACCGTCGGCAGGCACCAGGAATTCATTCTATTTTTAATCCTTGAATTAGTAGAAAGATGTTAATATTTACGTTTCAATCTGAAAAGCGATTATAATATAGAATACTTTCATAAATACAACAGAGAATTTTCTTGCCGTTAACAATAATAATAACTCATTCGTTTCTCAAGTTCCAGAGGGTGCTTAATTATCATGTGCATATATATATATATATATATATATATATATATATATATATATATATATATATATATGGGAATCAATCATCGAATCATTTTGAAGCCACACGCACCAGTTACTTAAAATTCACTTGAGCTTCTCCAAGTTGTTTAGATGGGATAGATAATTAAAAACAGATCTTGAATTTGAATTTTACTTATAGACCTAAGCAAATTCAATCACTCTTCATTGAATTTATGATCTTCTGATAATTAAATACAAATTCTCTATTTTTCTATAGGAGAATAACAGCCCTCCCCCAGTTGCTGCTGTGATATCTAAGGTATGCTGGGTTCATTGCCTATTTTTTAATCTTTTTTCATGGCCAAACTGTTAGGTCTGCTTAGTTTCTCATATAATATTTTGCGCTTTAGCGGGTCATCTGGCAAAACTTCAATCTTCGGCACTTAATCACAAATGTAAATGTTGCAGACAAGGCATGAACTTTTGTGTGCACTAACAAGTTGTGTGGACACAGTCATTACCACTCTGACTTCTACATGAGCATCAAGACTTGGCCATTTACTGACTCGTGCTGCTGGCAAAAACAAGTCCACAGTCTTAGCCGCATGTGATTGTATTTTCTATCAGCACAAGACTACAAATCCATGATTGGCGCGGCCGGGAATTGAAAGTGGTTAGCCATCGTATCCTTTTTTCCAGGGCGCTCTAAAATTCTATCAGCAATTTTTGAACCCTTATTCTTTGCTCTATGCAAGGTAATGACAAATTAAGTGTTAGGAAAAGGTCACTAATTAAAGCTGTGTCCTTGGCCATCCATGGTTGGTTGATCAACGCTAGATCCAGTCCTTGAAAGCGAAAGAGAACCCCATAATAATAAACGTTTCTTAACGCATTCGCTATTTTAAAAAGCGAAATATTTGAGAAGCAATATAAAAACACAATTGTAGTCAAAGTTCGAGTTTCTTGCCCATGATTATTGAGTTCTGACTAAAGCACTCCATCGGCAACATTGAGCCAGTTCCCACGGCAAGATCTCCGAGTCTCCAACCATATAAAAATGATAGAAAGAAAGAAAGAAAATTGTTGGCATGTGGGGCTATACAGCTAAAAAAAGACAGCCAAGGAGAACGGCTGTTATTGTCTCTACTTTTGGCTCTAGTTAAAGTGTATAAAATATCTATGAAGATTCCTTTGAGTTTCATTATTTCTGATCATCAATTGGTGTGTGCATTACAGTCTCTGCAAACTGCAAGTGGACATGGCATTTATCAGATATAATAGAATGCTGTTAATATTATCCTAATCCAACGAAGCGGCCAGAGTATAAAGAAAGCCAAAAAGACACCCGTCTGCCTATTCTGTTCTCCTTTTTTTTTTCCTTCTCATTTTCGACTTATTTGACTGATTCGGTTGAGTTGGTATCTCATATCATATCAGAATTTGGAAGATACCAAGTGGGGTTTTTTTTTTTTTGGGATTTACTTTTATTAACCCAAAAAGAACAAAAACATGAAAACGGTGTTATATTCCCAACGTCTCTCTCCCAAATCCACTACCTAAGTAAAGCAGGACCTGAACACCCTGCAGCTTCCAACGTCTTTCTCTCCTTCCATACATACATACATACATACATACATACAAACATATGTGTAGAGGAGATTTTTCGCACTGTCTGGGGCAGATCTGGCTATAAATATATACAGTCGCCTTTTCGTTAAAGGAAGGTCCAGGATTCACGTGCCCTGTTGTAACAGAATCTGTTTCATTAAAGATAAAGATATACATGTAGAATACAAGACATGCAATAGAGTATTATCATTATCAGGTTTCTTTTCTGTCATACTTTTTGAACTCTTCTTTTTTCTGGGTGGTTTGTTCTAGTATAATATAATATACAATACACATCTACTTAGAGAAGGATTTGAATGTGCGGGGGGGAGTTCAGGATAAAAGCGTGAGGTTTTGCTTCTTGTACTGTACTATCACATGGTCATGGGGTTTCATGAGACGGGTGGTTGTGGGTTTGGTGGGGTGTTAATTGCTGTGTTGGGTTTCGGGTTGTTGTTGAGTAATGTGGTGGATGGATATCCATCTAAGGATCTGGTCCTCAACTTGCCTGGTCAACCAAAGGTTGGCTTCAGGCAATATGCTGGTTATGTTGATGTGGATGTCAAGAATGGAAGGAGCTTGTTTTACTACTTCGTTGAGGCTGACAAGGACCCTGACCAGAAGCCCCTAGCTCTCTGGCTCAACGGAGGTGATCAGTTTCTCTCTCACACAACATGTTCATTTTGAGGATGTTTATGTTTTTTTTTTTGGTAATTTTGATGAATGAAACCTTCTTTCATAAAAAATATATTGTGAGCTGTAATGTCTTGTTATTGGGGTTCAATTTTGTTTCTTTTTACTCTACTTTTAGCTCTAGTTATTTTTCTTAAATGTACTTGCTGGTCTTGTCCTTCAAATTTGCTTTCTACGTTCAAGATTCACTTTCTCCTTTTCTCTTTCCAAAAAATATGAACTGTGCAATTTTGTATTTGTTCTTTGTCTTATATGTTTATGATTATGACAATTCTCTTGATGCAACTTCATGGTTTTGAATCATGAAAATACAAATTTGGATAATTCTGTCTCTCAACAGTCTTGAAGCATTTCATATTACTCCCCTTCTAATGTAGGGGGGATTTTATGCTTTGGTTGATGAAAAGTTTGAAATTTTGTCAATAGTACTCTATCACCAACTGTTGCAAGGTTCACAGTTTTCTTTTCCTCCTCTTTTCTTTTTGGTGAATCAGAATTCAGAGACAAATCTTATAAATTAAAACTAAAAGGGCATTACAAAATAGCCGTTGTTTAGTCTTTAATTTAACCATCTCTTCTGCTCTTGGGCTTGGAATCGACGAGTAATTGGATATTCATGAAGAATCTGCTGCTGTGATCAATCGACAGGATTTCTTCATATTCAACTCTAACTCTTTAATGATGTTCCAGTCAAAACTTCCGCTATTTTCTTTAATCTCGTTCTGCAGGGTTTTAGAATTCAATAACAAGTTCGACCTGTATCGTCCTAATATTGAAAAAAAGATGCAGTGCATTTCCCATAATGTTGACGGATTCAAGTTAGTAATATTAATATCCCATTTTCAGGCCCTGGTTGTTCCTCTATTGGTGGAGGAGCCTTCACAGAGTTGGGTCCATTCTTTCCTAGAGGAGATGGCCGCGGCCTTCGAAGAAATTCAATGTCCTGGAACAGAGGTAGCATATAGTTAGCAGAACAATAAATTCCAGTACAGGTACCTTATTTAACTAATTATAACTTGAATTCGTTTCATCTGTCATCTTCTGCAGCATCGAATCTCCTCTTTGTCGAGTCCCCTGCTGGAGTAGGATGGTCGTACTCAAATACAACTTCTGATTATACTACTGGAGATGCCAAAACAGGTACAGAAAACTGCAAACAACCACACTGGCTTTCTCTTAATTTATTTAACACTCAGGTAATCTTATTGATGAAGTAGAAAACAGATGGATGGTTACGTAGAATGTGTTCATTTTGGCTTGTACATACATTATTTCAGATTAACCCAAGTAACGCCTATTGTTCTGACAGCCAAGGATATGCACATGTTCTTATTGAAGTGGTATGAGAAGTTCCCAGATTTCAAATCCAGAGAATTGTTTCTCACTGGAGAAAGTTATGCAGGTATGACCATATGCATTGAAAAAAGTTTTATTTTTGCTCTAAACTTGTTATCGATGCAAAAGTTTTCAAGGTGCACCCTTTTGCTTTAATGTTATCTCCCATTTTGTAGTGACAACTGAGCTCGATATATAGAGGTTTCCGATCATTAGCCATACCTAATAATCCCAAGCTCACAGAAGACAATCTCTGTGTCCATTAAATACGACTTTACACATTTATCATTTCTTGGTTGGTCTGTTTTAGTGAATTTCTTACATGTATGAAAATTGTCATACAGGGCATTACATACCACAGCTGGCTGAGGTTCTTCTGGACCATAATGCACAGTCAACTGATTTCAAGTTCAATATCAAAGGAGTTGCTGTAAGAAAACCTGACACTTCTGTTTCTGTGATGAACACGTCTACTATGTTTTCAGGCCCTTTCTTCAATAAATCTTGTTTTCCCCTTTATATTTAGTTTTTTTCTTTCTTATTTGTTCAATGTATTTGGTTAGATTGGTAATCCACTTCTTAGACTTGATCGGGATGTTCCAGCAACATTCGAATTCTTTTGGTCCCATGGGATGATTTCTGATGAGATTGGCCTCAAGATCATGAATGAATGCGCCTTTGATGACTACACCTATGCAAGTCCGCATAATGTAACCGATTCCTGCAATGATGCGATATCTCAAGCAAATAGCATCATTGGCAATTACATAAACAATTATGATGTGATTCTCGATGTTTGCTATCCATCCATTGTAAATCAAGAGCTACGATTGAGGAAAATGGTTTGCTCCCTCTACTCTCTACTCTCTTCTTCCTTGTTCATTCCTCATTGTAAGTTCATATTTGTCATAGAATTAAGCCACTTTGCTTTTCCAATATACCTAGGCTACCAAGATAAGTGTTGGTGTTGATGTGTGTATGACCTATGAAAGACGTTTCTATTTCAATCTTCCCGAGGTTCAGAAGGCTCTTCATGCAAATCGGACCAAACTACCTTATCCTTGGTCCATGTGCAGTGAGTAAGTGATAGTTGCTTTCTCTTTCCAACCATTTGAGGAAACAATGTCAGAATCTTGCAAGGCTTATCTTTTCATGATGTTAAATTTTTTAAAGACCAGCTGTATGAAATCACCATTAGAAGTAGGGTTCAGATGCTTCTCTTTTAATGTAAATTTTTGATGGCCTTAATTACCTGATGAGTACGAGTCCTTGTCTAGGCTTGCTCGTCATACCGAATGTTGTAAATCTAATTTTTGCATCTTGGTTTCTGGGCAGTGTATTAAACTACAGCGACACTGATGGTAACATTGACATACTTCCCATTCTAAAAAAGATAATTCAAAATCATATTCCAGTTTGGGTTTTCAGGTAAGCTCTACATTGTACAGATGAAAGGGGACAAAACTTGGTTTTTAGCCATGTTGCTATGTTACTCTAAGCATGTATGAAAACCTTAATTAATCAATTTGACCACTGCAGTGGCGATCAAGATTCTGTTGTGCCACTTCTGGGCTCCCGGACACTCGTCAAAGAACTTGCCCAAGATCTAAATTTCAAGATTACAGTCCCATATGGAACATGGTTTCACAAAGGCCAGGTACTTAAAAGTACTCATATAGTAGTTACTTTGAATTTCCTCCATTGTTCCTTCTAACTATTGCATATTTAATGATCCGAACTTGTATTACTTGTACAGGTTGGAGGTTGGGCAACAGAATATGGAAATTTATTGACTTTTGCCACAGTGAGGTCAGCTGCCCATATGGTGCCCTATGCACAACCATCAAGAGCTTTGCATCTGTTCAGTTCATTTGTGCGCGGCCGGAGATTGCCAAATACAACACACGTTCGAATGGATGATTGAGAATCTTCACCATTTATTACAGCCTGATTGAGTTTCTAGTTGTTTTATTCCAAGTTCCAAAACTTCCTCACCTTAAGAAGGCAGCGAGGGAGTAATTGAGTTTCCAGCAATAGCAATTGCAAGAGAGAGGGCGTTTCAATCTATTTCTTTAGAAATGGGAATTCAGTGTTTGGGACTTTTATCTTCATTTCATTGCTGGCATCTGTACCCAATTGGAATGTGAGGTTCCTGATTGATTTGATAGAGTGAAGAACTGGTTAGTTCCAAGCATCCAATCTCACAGTCTAGTTACCCAGCTTGTTTTGAATTGGTTTGTTAAAGAATCCTTTGGACTTTGATACGTTAACAAGTAATGTTCTTGCTAATCGGCTTTAGGCATTTGTAGATTTGTAGCTTCCTTTTTCTTTTCTTTTTTCCAACCTGTTCCATAACATCCACAGGGAATTCTTTAGAACTCTGAAGCCGGTGATGGGATTCACCCAGAAATGACAATAAGCAGAAATGCTTGGAAGATTGATGCAATCATGCTTGGATCATCGCCTTAAGAAATCCATTGTTTCAACACTGTTTTTTGGGTCCACCGTGATGCATCGAAACGACATCTAAACTGCAGCTAATTCAATAAGAAATATAAAAATCTTCGATGGTTTTGGTGCTGACACCGTTAATGATCGGGTGAGTCTGCGAAGCAATATTGGTGACGTTGAAGCCTGAAGGAGTTCACTTCATTGTGGACACAAGATGGAAAATCTTGAAACGCGTCATTGTTATATTGGTCAGGTGGGCCCACTTTCTACAACACTCCAATCATATGTAAAACACGTGTCTAACATCATTCTAAGATCTAAGGATATGTTACAAAAAATCAAAACCACAATTTATAAAAATTATCTCAATATTTGTACTTTTATAATATAATTACAGAATATTAATTATATTTTATTTAAACTAAAGATTATCATAAAACAATTATATTATTAATTAATAAAATATTCATATTAGATTTATAATAAAAACTAAATTTATAACACTACCCAATTTTTTAAAAAAAACTTAATATTTTACCTTTCTAAAAAATAATTGTATATAAAAGAAAAAAAAATATTATTCATGTTTGTGTGTTTTATAATAAAGAGTTTAGGGATTGTTTTGATAATAGTTTATTGTTTTTTTATCTGTTTTTGTTTTTAAACATAAAAAAAAATATAAAACATGAAACCCAGGAAATGATCAAAAAATTTCTAAACAAAATAAAGTGATTTTCAAAAATTTGAGATAGTGGTGTTTAAAAAAAAATCCAAAAATCAATTTTTTTTGGAAAATAAAAGAGGTATTTGGAAATTAAAACAGAAAAAAGAAAACAGATGAATGGTATCTACTCTACTGGATCTGAGATTTGTTTCTCTGTCTCTATCAAAGACAGGCCATTGATGTACAAATCAAAAGAGGGCTCCACCACTCAGGCTTCATTACATTAAGAGGCATGTAGTGAATTCTTATAAATGTTGATTTTTTTTGTTTTAAAATATATTAAAATAATATTTATAAAATTAATTTTTAATATAAAACATTAAAATTAAAAAAAATTAAAATTTTTCACAAACCACACTCATAAGTACACCGTAATTTGAAGGCTCGCTCCCCTGTCCAACTGTGCAAAAAGACGTAAATAAACAGAAATTCAATTCACCGACAAGCTTCTAGTGTCGTACTTATTACTAAACAGCAACTTGTCCGCAGGATCCCTGTCTGATCTAACTCCACTTTTATCCCGTAAATGACAAGAGTGCCCTCACCTTTCAACCCTCGTACACTTTGCTCTGCATCTCCCCATTTCAAGAAACTTCGCCTCATTGAGTGTTAACTTCACCTATTGCGATTCTTAAAGATTCTTCAAGTTTTGGTCTTGATTTGGGTTGTTGTTGCTGTACTGATCTGTTTTTGTTTCAATAGGTATGTATCAGCATCGGTTCCATTATCGAAGTTATGGTGTGTGGAATTTTGAGTTAGTTGTTCTAATGATATGATGTGATGGCAAATTGAGTTGTTTTATTAGTGTGCATTGTGTTGTTCTATGAGATGATCGAGATGGTTGATAGTTTCAATCACTGGTCATTTGGCCATTTAAGGCCTTTTGTGAAAAGGGTCTTGAGTTTTGGCAAGGGAGTAGTAATAAAGGGTCATTGTAAATTCTGGATCTTTCAATCATTCAATGGAGTTGTTGTTGTTGGATCGTTGTTATCTTTCCTTTTAGCCATGGCATATGTATATGTGATTCTGTTTCCAAGATTTCAGCCAGTTATTAATAAGACGTATGAGACTCCCCATTTCAATAGTTCTGTAAGTGAGTGCAATTATTTTGAGGGAAACTGGATACAAGATGAGAGTTACCCTTTATATGATGCATCTCAGTGTCCTTTCGCTGAGAATGGATTTAATTGCTTGGCTAATGGGAGAAGAGACGGAGGTTATACAAAATGGAGGTGGAAGCCTAAAAATTGTGAAATTCCGAGGTTTAATGCGCGTGAAATTCTTGAAAAGATGCGTGGGAAGCGAATTGTTTTTGTTGGTGATTCATTGAGTAGAACACAGTGGGAGTCTTTGATATGTATGCTCATGACAGGTGTGGAGGACAAGAGAAGTGTTTATGAAATCAATGGGAATAAAATCACCAAGCAGATTAGGTTTTTAGGTGTACGGTTTAGTTCTTTTGACTTGAGAATTGATTTCTATAGATCAGTTTTTCTGGTGCAGCCTGGTCCAGCACCTGGGCGCGCGCCAAAGAGGGTTAAATCAACACTGAAGATCGATAAGTTGGACGATATTCGCAACGAATGGATTGATTCTGATATTCTAATATTTAATTCAGGGCATTGGTGGACACCGAGTAAACTCTTTGAAATGTAAGTTGTTTACTTGTCTGAGAGATATCTTGATAAGCTATTTGTGACATGTTACTTGAAACTATATTTTGGAATTGGGATGTGCTTTCTGGTATGAGCTGATTTAAGGAGTCTTTGGTTGCAAATAATACTGCCGTATACTTCTATGTTATATGTGAAGCAAACCTATCATTTTTTTTCTCTTTCTGCATCATTTATATAGTCATTGTTAACTTCTGATAATGTTACATGTGACACAGTAATACGTGTTGATAAATGCATGTATCACAAAGCTTGCATTGAATTCTCGTTATATAGTCATCTCATCCAATATTGTTGGCTGAAAAGATGAATGATTTAATAGCACTTAACACGTTTTTCTTTTACTAGGTAGATGTAGATATAGGCAATGAATTCCTGAATATAGCATTCCTGCAGTTATTCAACTCTGGTTAGGTTTAAAATCTCGAATACACATCAATGGTCAAAGACATGATATTCTGTGTTCTTCCATGTCAAAAATTATCTGCATCTAGAATCCATTGGAGTCTATGAACATAGTTCTTTTGGTCCATGAATGCCCAAAATCCTCCTAACATATTTTCTCAGACAGGGGCTGTTATTTTCTGGTAGGCGGATCGCTGAAGCTAGGAATGCCTATCACTGCTGCCTTCGAAAGGGCACTGCATACATGGGCATCATGGCTTAATACTACCATAAATGCAAATAGAACAAGCGTGTTCTTCCGCACTTTTGAATCTTCCCATTGGAGGTGTGTTATCTACCATCTTATTTGCTTTAGTGAATTATAAACGTTGTCAAAAGGTGTCTATCAAACACAAAATAATGATGCATAGTTGCATACAATTCCCTGTAGATGAACTATGCATTTTGCAAATTGATTCCGTAGTCTATACCCATTAAAATAAATGGAGAGGATAGGATGGATCATGGATTCTGTATAGAGCATAGACTGGTGTGTTTATTGCCTTACATGCTGAAGGAGAAGTTGAAATATTTTGGTTTGACCCTATAATTGGTATTGAACTGCCCCCAATAAGAATCATGTCAGACATCGAGAGCTCTCCCAAAGCAGAGCCATGTGGAAGAAGATTTCATTTTTTGCATCCAGATAATCCCAACCCAAAACAATGTTAAGGAAACCCACCTCTGCCAATCTCCTTTGCTATCCAATCCCATAACTTCTAATCTGAAAGAATCCAAGGATTTTGATACTTGACTGATTATAGCTGATGTCTCTATAAGATGATGCTTATTCTCAACAGAATCATGATTTGAATTTAGTGAGCGACTTAGAGGATGTCTAGTTCTTTTACACACCATTAGATCCTTCATTGTTGGCTCATCTGTTTTGTCAATGAAGGTTAATTTTGTTAGTAACCATCATGTGACAATCTGCTGAAAGATCATACTTGTTTATTGCTATTTACAGACATGCTCATGCTTAACTAGTTAACTTTACTGATTGTATTGATTGCATTTGTAATTAACCAGTGGCCGGAACCGCCTTTCTTGCAAAGTGACTTGGCGGCCTTCATCAAGAACTGGAGGGAGGGACCGTAGCCCGATATCTGACATCATAATCAAGGTTGTGAAGGCAATGGCAGTTCCCGTAACAGTTTTGCATGTGACACCCATGGGTGCATTCCGGAGTGATGCTCATGTTGGCACTTGGAGTGATAATCCATCTGTGCCTGATTGCAGCCACTGGTGCTTACCTGGTGTACCTGATATGTGGAACGAGATTCTCTTGTCAAATATGTTGTCCAGGAATTAAGAGGCCATTCTTTCCATAAGCTAGAAAATGCAACTGTGTAGTGTGTTCCATATTCTTCCCTCTTCAATTGACCCCATTCAATTTCCAAACCTTCTACTCAACTACTTTCAATACATACGAAGATTTTCTCTGCTGAGAAGTTGTATGCATTTGTCACAAATATTGTTTGTTGTGTAGTTCAGGGATCCAAAAATTATTTGATTTGTCTATTCTAGTTGCACTTGAGTTCACATGTAATGGTAATGATTTCTTTCCAGCGTTAGCTGAAATCTGGAAGCTCTTCTCTTCAGATGCCACCGAGCTGTTGTACAATAAAAGCGTTATTGCTAAAATGTTCAAGTTGCATTTGGCTTGACAGTATGCCCGGCATTGTCAATGGTTTTAACAATTGTATTGGCAACTGAGCAGTGGAAATTCTCCCTTCCTGAAAATGATCAATATTTTAAAGAATTTGACTGGAAAAATGTACTCTCATTTTTTATCTTTTTTTCTCTAAAATGATAGGTGGGGTAGATAAAAGGAGGATGTTCAATTGAGAAGTTCTATCGGAGTCGGCCTTTATTTGATTGAAGCGCAAGAAAAGAAGAGGACGAAAAAGAAGAAGAAAAATAGACAAATTTACTCTTGGATGGTTAAAGCAGGGCCAACCACAGACCAACTGTTGACTATACTCTTCTTCAACCTACCAATTCTACATAGAAAAAAATAATCAAAATCATAATGGTTTAAATTCTCTAATTAACCGGTAAAATCTGAGTGAACATTTTCATAATTTATAGAAAAACTAAATCCCAAGCATTATACCTTTTATTTGGACACCGGTACAAATTATAATGCTACCTTAAGTTATTCAAATGGTCATTAGGCTTCAATTAAACTCATTTTCTATCTAATCAATGCGTATCATAACAAGCGCCTTCCCGCAGCAACTTCTTACCGTCGCTAGAAACTGTGCAAGCATGCCTATTTTTTGGATTGTAGTACTGTAGTAGGCATATGGATATAAGCTTCAGATAAATAAACATGGGATTTTGAGTGGAGGGAAACTGAGGAGTGTTTTCCAATGCAAACAACCCTTTCCTACAAATCTTAGAATGAGAGTCAAGTCACTCAAATCTTGTTATGAATTTTAGACAAAAAAATAATATAATAACCCTAACCTCTCCGTACAAATAGGCATCCAACCCTACTACTTTCTCCGCAACAAATTCAAATCATCAATTTCAAACATCTACTAGCTGCGCTTGACATGGCCGCCTCCAATAATCTTGACTTCCCGTATTCCCCTCCACCACCAAGTCACTCTTTCCAGCCACCACCTTCACCTCCTCATGTACGTCCACCACCACCTCATATCCGTCCACCTCCACCACCTCTGCCGCCTGCACCATCACCAAGTGACAACACCACAGTAATAGTCATTGTCTTTGTCTCATTTGGTGGCCTTATATTCCTTGCATTCCTTGCTGCTGCTCTTTGTTTCTTTATCAAGAAGAAAAAGAAGAAAACTGTTGAAGAAACCGATATTGTACATGTTCATGAACATTTGAAGGTGAAAGAGGCCATAGTAGAAGGACCTCACGGGCCAAAAGCCGTGGTGCTAGAGATTGTTGACGACGTGCATATCGGTGAAGAAATTAAGGAGGAGGAGAAGGTTGGCGAAGGTTTGCATGCTAAGGCTATAGAGGGGAATGCTGGTACCGTTGATCAGCTGGCTGCACCATCCTCTTCTGGTTCTAATAATCATTCCAGACTTGAACACAGGGCCCAATGATTACAGTGTCACTCCGTGAACATTTGTGGTGTTGTTCAGGGGGTAAAATTTAATTAAGGATTCGAAGGCCATAATTTCATAAACTCCCTAAGCAAAAACTTTCTGACAAAGTGCAGTTAACTTTGTTTAATTTGGTTTTTAATTTATTCACAACAATAAAACCGTGAAACTTGACTTTGTGTCTATTACAGGAAGTTATCTCATGTTTGGTGTTTTGTGCTGCCCTGTCCTTGTACTTGACATATTTGAAACAATGTTTTAAAACATTTTCTCTTACATTTCAATTTGTTCTTATTTGATGCTAAGAATATTTCTTAATTAATTCAAGAGTTGTTCAAGAATACATTCTTTCTTCAGTAAACATCAAAACTGATTGATCCGCTCCCAATGGTGTAGTTGTATAAGACGTCTGAGAAAACTCCAAATCTCTTATCATTTTATGCGTTAAGAGATTAGTGTGTAATTTCAGAAGAAAAAACACATAACTTCACAATTACTCGCATCTCATGAATGTGTTGAGAGAGAGAGAGAGAGAGAGAGAGAGAGAGAGTAGCTTAAGAACATGAAACGGGTTTTCTTTTCTCATGAAAATATGCTCAGCCATTCTATTTCACTCGATCGGTTTTCCTTTTGAAAACTAACATATATATAGCTTACGTGGTTGTGGTGACGAATTCAAGTCCTCATCAATTAAATGACTAGTTAGATTTTGTTAAGCCGTAAATATAATTGCCAATTCCAATCCAATGCAACGATATAAAAAGAAGTATCTAAAAACAATAGAGTTAACGAAAACAAAGAAATTAGAAAAAAAATGTAAAAAAGCATTAATTTAAAAAAATACAAAAAAAAATTTTAAAAAAAAAATTGAGCGCTACTAACCCTAACCTATTTTGTTAGGGCTTGAGCGCTTGGGCCCTTATTTTTTTATTGCCAATGGGATGGATGATATTTAAAAAAAAAATTAAATCAGGACGACGCATTATCTATTGTGTTAAACGACATATTATTTGATTTTGCCTAGAATCGACCACTATGGTAGCTGGAAAATCAGAGCTAAAGATATTTTTATCCAAAAACTCATTTTCAATCTATTTTTAATTCAAAATACCTAGAAAACATCCTATGAGCCTTGATAAATTTATACATGGCCTCAAAAAACTAAAAAAATCATCCCAAAACTCAAAATCAACCCAAAACAAAAAATATTCTCAAGCTCAGATGTCTTTTTAAAGCAATTTCAAAGTAAAAAAAAACACCTAAGTTGAACTCTCATAATCAAATAGAATCATTTAAAACAAAAATCAACCGTTTTAGTGGTTTAAATTGACACCAACATCATTTTTTTATCTTACTCCCGGAATCTAGTGACCTTTCTTGTTCACCTCTTTCAAACTATGGAATAAAGAGCAATACAAATGAATTTTTATACCAAAATTAAATTGAAAAAATATTAAAAAACCGTGAGAACTAAATTAAATTTTTGTATTAACTTTAAAGCCATGACTTATTTGTGAATCTTTTTGTATTATGGTTCCTGTTTTTCAATTTTGTTTTTAATCAACAAATTTGATTCAATTTGCCTTGAGTTTAATCCCAAAAAAATGTAATTATATATAAAAAAGAATGGACCAAATAAAAAAAAATAAAAATTTGAATAGTAAATCCATGTGATGAAATGAAGAATGATGTGGATAATAAGATTCTCTCTCTTGTCTCATGCAGGCACTCGCACACAAAACACTTTTAATTTTAATCATTAAACACAAATTAATCTTCTTCTAATGGGAATATTTTAAAAGAAATGGAGATAGATGAAAAAAGTAATAATTAGTTGGTAGCTCACTGCATTAAAATTTTCCAACAACTTTACTAAACTGTCAAGCCTAATCTCTGCGTATTTTACTTTTGCTTTTTTATGCTTAGTACTTGAATAATATTTTGCCTTCGTAAAAAAACAACATCCCAACAGGGAACTTTGGTTAGCATGAAAAGAGATTCTATTCCAGCATGTATCTTACTCTTCAACCTTTTTTGGAAAGTCATTCTACAATTTTAATATGGTCAATAACGTATATCTTCGATCCATCTCCGGTACGTAACATTACCATTATCGTGCACAAAAAAATTTGTTTTTCTTACAAATAAATTGTTATAATTGATGCCTGTCGATTATATTAATTTTCGCAATGAAAAGTGTTTTGGATTATTATAATAGAACTAGAATAAGTTTCTTTTATAAATGAGATATCCGAGTCAGTTCATGTATACATGGACTAAACCCTCATATTTTTATATCCATGCCCACAAAAATTTCTTACCCAAGAACATGATAAATCACTGATTTTTAGACTAAGACATGACTCCAAGAAAATATAACCAGGGATTTGAATGTTGAATCTAAAAGGGAGCATACCTTAAGTCCAGTACCTTTACCACTAGGCTAACCCCCGGCGATGTGGATCATTCATTTTCTGCTTTCTCCGAGCAATTCTCCATGCAAGAAAGTGTTGTAGCAATTTGCTCTTCCATTCTTAATTAGTTTCTGTTTCCCATTTCCTTCCTTTTGGACCATGTGGTCAATAGGCATGTATATTTTTTTTTACAATGCATGAAAGTAGAAATAACATTTGGATTATTTCATAACTACCTAACTATTTGAACATTGACACATTAATTTGTATACTGGTGGGCAGCAGCACATGATTATTTTCATGTTTCCTCATTTAATCCTACATCGCTGCTTTTCTCTTTCAGATGCTGTTGAAATTCGGTTCGAAGGTCTGGTTTGGTTATGATCCTGAAAAAACCGGGGAAATTCAAAGTGAGAGTTTTGAAGGCTTCATAAAAGGGCTAATGTCTTTTCCTTTGAACATACCAGGCGCTGCCTTTCACAAGTGTCTGCAGGTGTGATTCGCACTTTCATCTTTAGAATTTTCAATATCTTTATTCCTCTGCTTTGTACATTTTAATTTTTACAAGTACAATTAAAAATATTAATTTAAGTCCCACTTTCCAATTTCAGGAACAGAAGAAAATTTTGAAGCTGATAAGAGACACAATAGAGGAAAAACGAGCATCCCCTGAAAGCAGAAGAGGAGACTTGCTTGATCGCCTCATAGATGAAATGAAATCTGATAATTTGTCGACAGAAAATCTCATTTCTTATGTTATCTTTGTGCTTCTATTTGCCACTTCTGGACGATCACCGCAACTTCAAGTGTGGCCATCAAGTTACTGGCAGAGCATGCTCTTGTTATGCAAGAATTAGTGGTAACTAAAGCAACCAACACATCATCTTAACCTTGACCTCGCTCTCTGCTTCTGTTTCATCTTTTCCTAAAGTCGTTGTGTTCATTCCATCTTTTTCTGTCTCTTCGAATGCTATTTAGTTTTTCACCAAGACTACTGTGGATGGATGTTGTTGTCAGAAAGAAAACGAGGAAATTATTTCTAGCAGGGAAGATAAGGAAACTGGGTTAACATGGAAAGAATATAAATCCATGACCTTTACAGTGCATGTAAGTAGAAATAACATTTGGATTCTTTTTTTTTTCTTTGCTTTTTATTAATTATTTGGTTGGTTGGTTTACTGGAAATACAGGTTATCAATGAAGCACTACGGATTAGTGGTGGAGTTGGGATCCTAAGAAGAACAAAACAAGACATTCAAGTAAACGGTACATAGCAAGTTCTGTTTTCCTGCGTTAACCTTTAGCCCTTCAGCTTTATTATAGTTCTGGACACCACAGATTCAATTTTTACAGGATACACGATTCCCAAAGACTGGTCAGTTTTTCTCTTCTCATCTGCAGTTTCCATGAATCCAGACATATATAAATTAAGACCATCTTGCCTTCAATCCATGGCGATGGAAGTTGTTTTATTTTTTTTACACTGGATGCAAGGTAGTTTGTTGTGAGGAGAGAACAATAAGAAAAGAAAATGAAAAGCAAGAAAGAATGGATCATAATTGAAAAAATCTCGATCTTAAAAGACCACCATTTATGGATGGAATTGGCCACATACGTCTAAAATTGAGATCGCATACATGTGGTAACGAATTTCAAACTATGAGAGTCCTGGAAGCATCACCAAGAAAGAGATGCCCACACCACCCAAAATTGAAATGAATTGGAGTTGAAGAAGCTACTTGAGATCTGCCAGATTGCAAGGGAGCTTAAGAGAGTATAATAAATTTTTTTTTTTTAAAGTTGTTTTTAATTTAAAAATATATTAAAATAATATTTTATTATTATTTATAAAAATTTATTTTTAATACAAGCATTTTATTTAAAAAAATTATTTTAAAAAAAATTTATAATAGCTAGGAGGTGATGATAATCTCTTAGCATTAACTAGTTTACTTTTTAGGTATGATGCGGGTTTGGCTAAAAAGATTTTAAACGTAAGGAAAGGAATATTAAAGTTGTGGAGAATTATTTTTGATATTATTATTAAACTCCATGCAACAAGTTAAATTTTAAAATTTTTATTTAAGTCCTTGTCAAATCTTAATTTCTATTTTAATTATGCAAGAATTATCTTGATATGACTTAATTAATCTGGTGGATTCTAAGATAAAAAAAAATTAAAAGACAAAAATAACAAAAAAAACAAGACACGCTCATTTAAATGTAACTTGGATGGTTGTTAAAAAAATATCTATCTTTTTAAAAAAAAATTAAAGCTTATTTTTTTTAACATTGAGAGAGTGATATGCTATATCAATTTTTGTTAGCCCGAGTTAACTCATCAAATCCGTGATAAAGTTTATGAATTTTAATGGGTTCGATGACATTTTTTTGGTTGTATGATAAAAAAAAAAGATTAATTTAAAATCAACCCATTATTATTAGATAATGAAATTAAAAGAAATAATAAATCCATTAAAAAATCAATATTGAAGGTTTTTTAAAAAAAAAAAACAAAAAGTCAAACTAGACATGCAAGCCAGAGTAGTTCAATGTAATGTCTTAAAAAAAACAACGAACATTAAACTATTCTAGTCTAATGGAACTTTTCGACATCAAGTTTTTATCTTTTTCTTTGTCATTATCAGGACAACCACCCATATTCTTTTTCTTTCACCATTTTTTTAATAACTTTCTATTTTTGTTTTTAGCTTGGGAACCAAAAAATAAAAAATAATTTGAATCAAAATAAAATTTGTTGAGAATTTAAGGTGAGTTAAGTATTTCTTCCATGTTTTAATTTGAAGTTTAATTTTATATAATTTGAGCATAAAAAGATATAATTGAAAGGAAAAAAAATAAATTTTATTTTTTAAAAATAGGTTAAAAGTTCACTATTCATATGAATAACAAATAACCTTTATGCCTTTTTACTTTGCTTACTTTGCTATGAGTTATACCATCTTTTTTTTAAACACATGAAAAAATATACGCATTGCTAATATATTTTTTAATTTAGAGACAAAATTTTGATTATAAACTCAAGATTTAATATATCCAGTGTAAATTATTTTTTAAATACTAATATTAGATTATTTTTTAAATATTAAAATAATAATATATTTGATGAATTAGAGTTAATCAGTCAAACTAACAACATAATTTATAAAAATAGACTCTATCCATGAATTAAAACGTCAAAAAGCATAAGAACTAAAAAAAAGATCACTATTAGAATAAATATGTTTTTTTTATAATGATGATGATGATGATGATATATATATATATATATATATATATATATAAAAAAAGAGCTCAATCTTTTCTTTGTGGTACCCCTGCGTGCAGATCCCGAAAAAGATGAGCCCCCTCTTTTTTTTTTTTTAAATTTTTATGTTTTTAGAGTTTGGTTTGATAGGTTAATGGTTTTTTTTTTTTTTTTTGTTTGACACTTTTTTTTTTTCTTTTTAATTAATTTTTAGGTTTCTTTGTTTGTAATGTTAAATTTTTTTATTTATAAAAGATCATTTTTCACTTTTGGTTTTTTTTTTTTTTGTTTTTGTTTTTAATTTTTTTTTTTTCAAATTTTTTATTCAGTTATTGGACTTTCATGACATGGATCTAATAGGTTAACAGGTTAACATGGTTTGTCGAGTTAACCTAGAATTAATTTTTTTTTGCTTTAGTTTGTTAATGTTAAATTTCTCTATTAGTTATTAGACTTTCATGATGGTTTTTTCTTTTTACACTTAAGTTTTTTTGTTTTAGTTTTTATTTGTTTGTTAATGTTAAATTTCTTTCTATTTAGTTATTAAACTTTCAATTAATTTTCTTGTTTGTTAATGTTAAATTTTCTTTTGTTATTAGACTTTCATGACACATATTTCGAGTTTCACGGGTTAACTTGTTTTCACGGCCGTTTTTTTTTCTTTTAATAATTTTTTTATTTAATAATTATTTAGTTATCAAACTTTCATGACACGGATCCGGGTTTAACGAGTTAACCTGTGTGGCGAGTTAACCCAAATTTTTTCTTTTTAATTAATTTTTTCGTTTAGTTTAGTTTGTTAATTGACAATAAACTAAAATTGCTCAGTGTTTCACTGTGCAAGTCCACAGTGAAACGTTGAGCTATCTTCTTCTTTTTTTTTGTTTTTTTTGTTCTTTTTTTTTTGTTCTTTGTTTTTTTATTTTTTTGTTTTTTTGTTTTCTAGCCTTTATGAGTTTTTTTTTTTTTTTTTTTTTGTTTTTTAATGATTTTTTTTGTTTAATTTATTTTGTTAATGTTAATTTTCTTATTTAGTTATCAGATTTTCATGACACGGATCCCGGGTTTGACGAGTTAACCTGAAATTTTTTTTGCTTTTTTTCTTTTTAATTAATTGTAACATATACTAAAAGAAATCGTGTTTTATTGTGGATGCATAGTGCAATCCACGATGAAAACATTGATGCTTTTAGGTTTTTTAAGTTGTCTCATTTTTTTTAGCTTTTTTATACCTTTCGGGATTATTTTTTTGCTTCTTTCTTTATTTTTTTTCTTTTAACAAAATTTTTTGTTTAATTTAATTTAGTTTATTAATATTAAATTTTTTTATTTAGTTATGAGACTTTCATGACACGTTTTCCAGATTTAACGGGTTAACCTTTAACAAGTTAACCTTTATTTTTTTTTTGCTTTTTTAATTAATTTTTTTCTTTGTTAATGCTAATTTTTTTTCTATTTAGTTATCAAACTTTCATGACACATATTCCAATTTCACGGGTTAACTTTGGTTTCACGGTGAACTTCGATTAATTATGGGTTGACCGTTAATTTTTTTTGTTTTTTATTTTCATAAATTTTTTTTGTTTAATTTAGTTTGTTAATGTTAAATTTTTTTTATTTAGTTATCAGACTTTCATGACACAGATCCTGGGTTTAACGGGTTAACATGGTTTGACGAGTTAACCCGGATTTTTTTCCTTTTTAATTAATTTTTTTTGTTTGGTTCAGTTTGTTAATTTTCACTTTTTTTTATTTAGTTACCAGACATTCATGACACGAATCCCGGGTTTAATGGGTTAACCTAATTTGACGAGTTAACCTGTAATTGTTTTTTGCTTTTTTTTCTTTTTAATTGTTTTTCATTTAGTTTAGTTTGTTAATGTTAAATTTCTTTCTATTTAGTTTTTTTTTAGAGGTTTTTTTTATTTTTTAATTAATTTTATTTAATTAATTTAGTTTATTAATATTAAATTTTTTTCTAAGTAGTTCTCGACTGATGCCTTTAGTTTTTCTTTTTGTTTTTTTGTTGTTTTTATGCCTTTAATCGTGATCTGCATTGCGGTATCCACGATAAAAAAGGCTGATGTCTTTTGTTTTTTTCTTTTTAATTAATTTTTTTGTTTAATTTAAATTATTAATGTTAAATTTTTTTCTATTTAGTTATTAAACTTTCAGACACGAATTCCGGATTTGACAGGCTAACCTTGTTTGACAAGTTAGCCCAGTTAATTTTGGGTTAACCCATTAATTTGTTTCTTTCTTTTTAATCATTAAACTTTCACAATACGAATTCAAGGTATGACGGGTTAACCTGATTTGAAAAGTTAACCCAGTTAATTTATTTTTTTTTTCTTCATTAGTTTTTTTCTTCCTGTTTGTTTTTTTCTTTATTTTTTTTAACTAATCTATTTAATTATAACACTTTTATGACATGACTTTACAGCTAGACCCACGTCCAATGCTATTGGATCTGGTATTGCAGCCCAGACACTTTTATGCTAAGGGTTAACCAAGTTTAATGTTATTATTAATATTATAAATATTATTTTTGGGTCAAGCGTTGCAACCAAACCTAAAACTCTTTGGTATAACTTTGCAAAAAAACCTAATATTTTTAGATCTTGATTTTTTTTAAAATGAAAAAATAATTAACTCGCGGCATCGCGCGGGGCATTTAACTAGCATACGAAGTAAGATGGATGGGCATCCGGTATCCAATTATTATGCTAGAAGCATGTAGGAGATCTAAGGTATATAAACATTAAGAAAGGCAGTATTAATAATTAAGTCTAATCCAATCATTTATGTTGGATCAGTGGCTTCTTAAGATACTACAAACTATAAATTAATTTGAGCAAACCTGTAGAGCTCAAGAACTACATCTGTGATATAAATCACCTAGCTTGAAGTGGATCAGAAAAGAAAAACCACTCAAAAGTTTTAATTCAAGTTTGATGCGAGTCTTTTTTTATAAAACATTTAAAGTGTTTTTTTAATGATTAAAAAAATCAAACCTAACTGCACTTAATAAACAAACCCATTTGTATTAAATAACAAAAAAGACACGTAAATAGCTAGCGTTAATTCATGAAAATTCATTTTTCCACCTGGATTAAAAGAATAAAAATTGTATGCAACCAAATAAAAAATGGATATCACGTTCGACTAGTTAAACACATCGCATCAAAAAAAAAATTAAAACTCCTAAAAACACGGAGAAGATTTTACCTGGACATCTTACCACTCTTGTTATGGGTGGTCCCATTAATAGCAATTATTTTTAAAAAATAATTATTTAAAATATATTAAAATAATATATATATATATATATATATAATTTAATTTTTTAAAAACAAAATCAAAACGGTTCGCAAAATCAAAACAAGAGGACTCACCGAGCCATTTAACCCCCAGCCTAGAATCATACGAACTAGAAAACCCCAAAATCAAGTCCTAGGCCCAATCCTAACCAAACTCGTCACTATTTGAGCCGAAAGCCTGAAGGGTTAACCAGAAGTTCTTCAAACTTTCTCATACCAAGAGCAGAATTGCAGACAACAGCCTCGAAATGAATGAAGAACTTATACCCAGTGAAAGATGGGGAGATGGCAAACGGGAGGGACAAGAGAACATGATAATATATTCAAATAGATAAAACTCTGTTTATGATATGCCGCAAGGCCAACGCCACTAACAGCGCAACCGCGAACGACTTGTTTATTTTATCACTTCATATGATAAAAAACAAAAACCAGAACCAAAAGCCACTGCATTATTTTCCTACTATATCGAAAGCCAAGGCCTCCATGTAGCAGGTGGATCTCACAGTTCTTTAGCTAACCCTCCATGCGAATAATGCACCTCAGACCCTCTCCTTTCAGCATGTAATCAAATGCTTTATTAATCTCCGAGAAGGGAATAGAGTGAGTGATGAATTTCTCCACTTCCAGCTCCTGAAAAATAAAAATATTGAAGTTTAAATCCAAGTTAGCAAGTGACGATGACACAGGTAAACACCTTCAAACTGAATGAAGCCGTATGTAGGCTTGATTGAAAATCATTTTGTGACAAAATCTTCGTCAAAAATCGATATAAGACGTCTTAAAATTCATCAAGTAACCACTACATGGCTGCAGATCCACCAACATGCATATTAGCTTTAACCTTATTCATATATTTTTCCACCACGCCAGGAAGATCAGTGCGAGGCTTGTAGTTGCCAAAGAAGGTCCCTTTAAGGGTCCTCTCATTTAACAGATTCATTGGGTGGGTCTTGAATTCATCATCTTTGCCCGGGACACCAACAAGCACTGCAACACCCCAACCCTGAGAGGCCAAGATGATATGATGAGATATTTTAAGATTATATGCAGGAACATATATAATTAGTATGATTAAACAGCATATAAGCTATGGGAAGTGATTACGTCATGAACACATTCAAATGCTGAGATCATGGCTCGGACATTTCCTGTGCACTCAATACTCCGATCAACTCCTCCATCAGTCATCTCGATAATCACCTGACCAAAAGCAATATCAATCATGCAAGTGACACTTTTCTGGCATCAAGCCTTGAATTTATTTAAAAATCGGCAATCTTGATACATACTTATATACAACAATATAACATTTAGTAGAATCAAAATTTTGATTGTTCACTAAAGGTTTAAAATGAAGCAATGTGAACCTTTGGAATCTAGAAAACATGCTTGAGTAGAGAGGTATATATTAATATTTCTGCAAACAACGGTCATAGTAATGGATAACATTTAGCCTATGGTATTGGCCAAGACAGAAAGTATGTTCAATTAATCTTGCAGTGATCAAGTACTCAGCATGCTTAGCTTCCCAGCTGAGAAAATTATTTAATGCATCGAAAGTAATGTGCCATAGTATGATTGAAAGCCAAACTAGAAGCAAGGCTGTGATCAGGTGCATACAAAATATGACAAGAATGTTTCATAACCCACCTGTTGAACAGGCTTGTCATGATCTTTTGGGTTTACAAACTCAGTAACACCAAACTTCTTTGCTGTGAGACGAACAGGATAAGTTACAACCATCAGCGATTAGTGAAATGACACAATATTTAAGACATGAAGTATGTATTCTAGGCAAATAAACTCACTCTACCTTCATTGAATCTGCTGGGGTTCAAATCAACACCAATAATCCTCGAAGCCCCTGATAACCTTGCTCCCTCAGCAGCCTAAAATTAGTTCAAAAAATAGAGATGAAGCGTGAGAGTTCACCACAAACCTTGTATGATTGGCAGAAGTGAAAACACAATCAACGAGGACAACTTACAGCGAGACCAACGGCACCCAGTCCAAAAACCGCAACAGTGTGGCCCTTCTTTGGTTTTGCAACATTCAAAGCTGCGCCAAGGCCTACAACCACAGAGACCATATGTATCAACAATGTAGAAGGGTTTTATCTCACCACTAATATTCGTAATATATTCTATATATCAACAATGTCAATAGATGATACAATAGCAGCCAGTGATTGTAGTTAACAAACCTGTTGATATTCCACAGCTAAGAATACAAACTTTGTCTAGAGGGGCAGCAGGGTTGATCTTGGCAACAGACCCAATATGGCAGACGGTGTATTCACTAAATGTGGAACCGCCAACAAAATGGTAAATTGGCTTTCCGTTGATAGAGAACCTTGATTTTCCATCATTGAGCATAACACCCCTATCAGTATTGATCCTGAGGAGATCACACATGTTGCTTTCTTCTGATTTACAGTGTCTGCAATCCCCACACTCCCGGTGAATACTGGTAGGACATGGTCACCTGGCTGGAGATCAGTCACACCAGGACCTACGCTCTCTACAATTCTAGGAGCCAGCAAACAGAAACAAAATATTTAAAAGCATATTGCAGTGTGATAATCTAAATAAACAAATTTGCGAACATGCTGCTGTTAGTATTTCTATATAGAGAAGTACTTACCCTCCAGCTTCATGACCGAATATGCGTGGAAACAGAGGTGTTTGTCCCTGCAATGTAAAGGATCAGAACCATTTCCAATTTCAATTTTAATGCATCTTAAACACAAACCGTCTCCGTGTAATTTTGGCTAGAATAAATATAAACTTGAGTCACCTTAGCTTCCCAAAAGTAAACATCGGTGTGGCATAAAGAGGTAAAGAGGATCCTCAAGCGAACTTCATTAGCCTGTGGTGGAGCCACTTCCACTTCTTCAATCGACAGTGGCTTCGCTGCTTCCCATGCCACCGCGGCTACGTATAATACCCCACATGGTCGATTAGACAATTAACCCATGTTGATCCGATGAATACAGAACAAAAAAAGAATTTTGAAAAAAAATCTAGATCAAATTTTGACCATGTTAGCTCTCACTAAGTTTAATTTAAGATCCGACCGGACAAGTTGGGTTGGGTTGACTTAACACTGCATGGAAGCACTTGGATTCATGGGGGGACACCAAATATATGAAACTCAAAGAGAGAAAAAGAGACGTGTATCATGCAGAGAAAGAACCAATGTTTTTAAAATCAAATAAAAACACGGTCCCTCCACTTTATATATTTTGTTGAATCAGATCCCTTCCAGTTAGATCTGAACTGAACTCATCACAGCCATTTAATCAGTAATAAATCAGGGTGAAGGGGCTCAGATCACCTTTGATCAGAGGTTGATTTAAGCGGATGTTAAACATAGAGGGACCATTATGCCAATTCTAAACAGTACATAGAGAGATGATAGGTTAAAGATGAAAACAAACATTCAAGATTTTTACCAAACACACAGACTAAATTAATATAATATATACGATTGAATTATATATATTTACAAGATAAAAGATAGACCACAGTTATATATCTAATCGGAAAAGTGGTACAAGGTATTAGCCGGCCTGAAAAATAAAGGGACAGCAGTGATAGCTGTGAGCACTGTATACGGTACCTTTGCAGCGAATGACTTTACCAACTGTGCTAGACATGGCTTCTTCTTTTGTATTTCTGAGACGATGGATTATGTGTTTTGATCGCTGCAATTATCTCGTCTTGTGTGGTTTGATTTATAGAGATAGTGAACAGGTAGTGTTTGAGTACGCGGTTCAACTTGTTTTTAACTGAATTTTAAATTTATTTTTTTTGTAAAATTAAATATAGTTTATATTTTTAGATTATTTTGATATACTGATATAAAAATAATTTTTAAAAAATAAAAAATATTATTAATATATATTTCATCATATAAAATTATTTAAAAAGTAATCACTGTTACACTGATAAACACCCTTTTAATAACGACTGCAACTCTGCAAGCAGTACAATGGTATGATGGAATTTGTCAAGTGGTTTCGATTACTGGTGGCGCCTTATGTTTTGTAGGTACTTGGGAGATTTTCTTCTGTGTCTTATCTTTTAATCTTATGTATGGTCACACGTGGCCTTCAAGTCGACGGTGAATTTGCTTTCGGAAAGATAGTGGAGCACTGGAGCTGCACAGCTATCATCAACAGGGATTTCGAAATTATTTATCTAGTCCTGGGAGAATTAAGAATTGATAATGAAGGATGATGATTGAAAAAATTACTAACACATAGAAAATTAAAACCACGAGCAGTCTTTAGAATTACAGGCCACCGAGCCAGGACAACATTCGGCGCCCCTGCTGCTCGGCATGCATTTAATTTGGAGATACAAATACATTTCTTTCTTTTCTTTTTGGTGATCATGGGACATGTTCTCCGTTGCTACCGAATGTTGGTTACAAATTAGGACCAAGCTTTGGTTCGATTTCTAATGTGTCTAGTAAAATCTCATACTCAGGTTAGGTCTGAAATTTATTTTTTTAAAAATTATTTTTTAAATTTTCTTGTGTTTATTTATTATTAGAAAAGTTGATTAGCGAAAATTTTCCAGTTAAAAAAAATTTAGCTTGATTTTTAAAAAAATATTTTCCTGAAAAATTTAGATGGAAAACACTTTCTGAAAGTTTATGAAAAATTTAAAAATATCATATTATTTGCTGATTATATCAAATTTGATCCTCAAACTTTTAATTAATATATATATATATATATATATATATTGTTTTGAATATTTATTTTTAATTTCATCTCTTAAAATTTAATCTTTATATTAACTTTGGTTCTTATTTTTATAATTATTATTTAATTTTCTTTTATTATTTTTTTATTAAAATTTTTTATATATTAAATTTGATCCTCATTCTTTTTGATTGTTACTTATTTTATTTGAAATAATTTATTTATCTTTCATTTTATTTTTATTTTTTAGATTTGATTTCTATTATTTTGATTATTATTTATTTTATTTGAAATAATTTATAAAATTATATTTTTTTCAATTTCATTTTCATTCTACTTTTTAATTTGTAAGATTTGTTTCCTCATTATTTTAATAAATTTAAAAAAATAAAATATTAATAAGTTATTTTCCAAGCTCATTTTTTAAATTTAAAAAAATATACATAACTAAATACTAAAAAATATTTTATAACTTATTTTTTATTACACTATCAAACATAAAAAAAAATATCAATTTTTCAAAAAAAAAAACAACTTTCAAGAAAACGAACGGCACATATAAGATTTCCAGGCTTGTGTGTGGTATATAATTTAATTAACGAGGCTGGGATTTTTGTGTGTGGAACATTGCCCCTCTAGGATCTGTCATTGTAGGCAGTAGACTAGTGGACTAAAAGTCTACATTGGCGTCTGATAATGATATGATAGCTCATTTACTTTTATGATTTAAAAATATTTTTTTTATATATTAAAATAATTTTATTTTTATTTTTATTTTTATTTTTAATATCTTTATATAAAAAAATTAATTTAATGTTTTTTAAAATAAAAAATACTGAAAAACAGAATTGTATATTAACCATTAAAAAAAATCATCATTTTATATTCACTGTTTAAGCACAGTCCTATCCAAAAGCATCTCGTAGAATAGACAGTAGACACTAATCATGCAGAAACTCGGAAGCGTCAGCGCGCCTCTATCATAAAAATTAATTAATATGTTTGATTTTCAGGATCATTTTTTTTAATTAATTTTAGAAACGTTTTTTTATATATATTTAATTATCCAAATCTTAAGTTTTTTTTTTTTTGGTCATTAATGCATCTGTCTTTGTTAGAGGTGTGCAGGGTACTTTAGTAAAACACAACCATATGCTGGTTTGATTTTCCTTGTTTGAGGTCTATCCATATTATAATTATTATAAGAAAATATAAAAGTCGTGGGACAGCAACTATAGTAATCTACACTGAAAATAAATCATCTTGTCGCTCTCAAAACAAACCAAATAATTAGTCGAGGGAGGTGAAATGATTTATTCACAATAATTCATTTGTCGTTACAATGTTATGGGGGAATGGTTCCGTATTTTTACATTTATAGCCTGGTAAAATATCTACACCACATCACCTTCTAGTCAATTTCTTTTTTAAGATTGGTATTCAAAATGTTTTTGTGTTTTTATTTTTTCAAATATAGTAGGATGACTTATATAACATTAAAGTTGAATTTTCTTTAACTTACATTAAAAGGTATTTTTGTTTTTACTCGTGTTTTTTTTTTTGATTATCATGTTAATAGAGCGAGCACCATTGTAATTTTATAAATATAAATATTATTAAAAAAATTAAAATGAATATTGTCGACGCAAGATGGTGGTTGTGTTATTCGAGTGTAACATACGATGTCAGCCAAATTCAAATGCCGACTTTAAAGGTAGCACTTGAATCTTTTTTACTAGCCCTTCAACTCTTAGATGGTGCATGTGATCAATGGACCTCTGGTTTTGGTATTGGTGGCCTTCCTTTTCTCTTTCTCATCCTCAATTCTCGCACCAACCCTTGCAAAATCTCAAAGTAGCCATTTAATTTGTTTTTATTTATATTTGATACATGTTTTTTGTTGCTATTTGTTTTATTTTAAATAATTTATAAGATTTTTTTTCAATTTTATTATTCTTCAATTTTATTGTCTATCAAATTTGATTCTCGATTTTTTTATTGTTATTTGTTTTATTTGAATTAATTTTTATGATTGAATTTTTTACGCTTTCATCCTTCTTCGGCTTATTTTGGTATCAAATTTGATTCTTATTTTTTTTATTTTTATTTTTTCCACTATGCTGATTTTTTTAAAATGATATTTTTTTAATTTCATCATTCAACGATAAATTGATTGAGAGTTAAGCTTCTTGATTGAGTTCGAGTCTATTTTTTTCACGGGTTTTGAGTTTGGGTGATTAATCTAAGTTTACATTTTTCTCCGGTTTGCTAGTTTTATTTTTCTAAGCTTGTATTTTTTTTAGTTTTATCATTCATTATTTATTTAATTGGAGACCGGTCTTCGTTAAATTTTTTACTTGATTTCTATAGGATTTTTTACTAATTTAAAAAATAACCAGGAATTTTTAGAATTTTTTAATTTTTAATTAAATTAAATTAATTAATTAAATATAGAAATAACATATTCATCTCATAATATTTTATTTGGATTAAATACAAATAAAAATAACCAAATAAAAAGTCATACTAGGAGATTTGTTTTTCAACTCATTGACCATAAAAAAATTTATTTTATTTTTTTAATGAAAAAAGAGAGCAACCCGTGGGCCCATAACTAATGAATGCCAATACACGTTCCGTTCCCGCTCTCTTTCTTTTTCCTATTTTAAAATCCCTAAAAGTTGAATTAATTAATTGATAGAAAATTAAGTCCTCCAATTGTAATGATACTTTTCATTAAGTTTATAAATTTCAAAATTAATTTACTGCCACCCATCATATACACAAGTAGTTACAAAAATTCACTAAAATATGATATCAATATTATTCTCTGCTATGAAAATTAAATGCTGACGGGGGATCAAGAACAGTGAAAATAAAATCTTGTGACTCATTGATGTTAACAGGGATGCAATTGAATAAAATAAAGTGTCTTAATTTGTTGGTTAGGAACTTGAATGAAACCCTCACTGCAAACAGGGACTCTCTTGTAGTTACCACCCCCAAGACAAAATTCTTACGTTTCCAGCTCCTGGAATCCACGTTTATCCGAACAACCCATATCGGCGGAGCTGTTTTTTTGACCGGCGAAAGACGTCGAGGAGTCCTCGTTATAAAAGTATTGGATGATCGATTTTTCCTGTGGATTTTTCGGTTGGATCGAACAAGAAGTCCACAAGATGGCGCCGGAAATTGATTTATGCATGTTTTTCCCTGGTTTTAGAATTTTGACCGTGTAATTTTGACAGCTGTATTAGTAATCGACCACAGATGTGGGCGGGTTAGCATACTGTATTGACATTACATTGTCCCGTGATATGAACATGGAAAAATTGTTTCTCCGGAAATAATTAATGCCTTGGATTCTCCATATATGTGTGCTTCAATGCTAATGATGATCTAACATTTCTTTATCCTCACAGCCCTATAAATATATAGTAGAGGAGGGTTACCGGTAAGGAAACTAGCATGCCGAAAATCACCCTGCAAAAGAAGAACCACAGTTTATACACCATTGATTATTAAAAGTGAGTAGAAACACAATTTAAATTCCCAACTTTCTTTTATTACAGATAGAATGAATTCGAGATCTCTAAAATAACATATGAGCTATTGGCAGTAGATTTAAAGGATGCCTGACAATTCACCAAAAATTGTTTTTAAAAATAATTTTAACTTGAAAATATATTAAAATAATATATTTTTTATTTTTAAAATTTTATTTTTGATATCATACAAAAACAGTAAAACATTAGTTTAAAGAAAAAAAATAAATTTTAACAAAAAAAAAAAGTTAAACCTCAACACCAAATGAGCACTTAAAAGTTAAAAGAGAAACTTTTAACTCATTGACAGGGTAAAGAACCCGTTCAATATTAATATTAAACAACCATATCAAAAAATCATCTTAATAAAAATCCGGGATCGATTACTGTGTATAAAATGCCTAATTCTCATATAAGTTTCATGCACAACCACTTCTTCTTGCCGCATAATTCTTGTTTAGTGTTCACTTACAACAACTTTCCCATCTAGTCAAATCCTGAAGACCTCTTCTAACTCCCAAATCTTACCCTTCTGTTTACTTTAACTAGCAACACCTTAAAATTATGGCTTCCATGATTTGTTGCTCACTGCTCAGGTGTTAAATTTTAGTTTGGCAAACTAGATTCCTTTACTTTAAAGTGTGAAGTGATCAGACAGCACTACCTACCTTTCAGTTAAAAACTTAAAAGGATGTCCCGAATCCTAATACCTTTACTTTAAGTGATCAATTGATGTAAATTAATCATTTGACATATTTTGTGCCGACACAGTTGCGTTTCCCATAAATGGCATGGAGCCATGGACACTCAACGTATGTCCTCATAGTTGTGCAGGCATTAACTTAATCAACAATATCAGAGTAATCATGTACAAGATTTATGAATATCATTTGGAATCTCAAAGTAAAGGTCTAGCTTCTGTCTTACCCTGTGCTCATTATATCAGGATGCAACCCATATTCTCTTGCAAAGACAAATGGCACAATCCCTTGTGAGAGAGCTGCCTGGCATTACACGGTAACAATATTTCAGACTCTGGCTGAGAATTTCCCGCAAAACAAATTCACTGTGTATTTAATTTTCACCAATTTTATCCATCAATCATGCATGCTCGCAGATATGGAAATAATCACGGATAATGAATGCATCAGTTCTTTATTAACCAAGCGTTGCACCATACCTGCACTATGGCTGCACGGAGCCGTTCCCCTCTCATTCCAACAGCAAGCGAAGCGGTTGACATCACGACGGGTCCACAAATGAATCGGATTGCCATTGCCATGGTCGCCCTCTTCTTGCCACAGACAATAATCCGAGGCTGAAGAGCCATGAACAACCCTGCAATTTTTGGAGCGTGTCAATCAAAATACTACTATTGGGGTGTCTTAAACCAAAACATCTCAAATTAATGACCTGCACGTGCATGCAATTTTGGGCCTACCATTCATGGGCCAGTAACATGAGCTATATTAATGTTGCTCTGTTTATGATGCTAAAAATTGCACGAGCATAGATATGTTCATAAATTAATCATACTTGTGAAGAGAAGCTCCTTTGACTGGTAAAAATTCACATCATTAATTTCGACAAGAATAATGCTATACGAACATATAAATATTTTGACACAAAATTGATGTATCTGTTTTTCTCATGTTTAACAGTTCATTTATTATTTCTATGATCTACATCTCTGATTATCACATGCAGCATCAGAAATCAAATTGAATTGAATTCACCCATGCATGGATAAGCATACTGGTTGGTAAAAGGGGTTCCATATACCTAAACTGAACATAGCCATCCCAAGACCTGCATCTGAAATTATTTTTTATTGAATATTTCACCAAGCTGGGCATTCCCACATTCCATCTGCTCATTCACATGGAAATCTTTATCAATAAAAACTAATGTGACGAAGTGTATAGATAAAGAAAATTGGCAAAGAGAGTACTGATACGAGGAACTCACTTGAAAGAGACTAAAGACCAAAGAAGCCCCAAAACACTTGAATATGTGTTGGGATTGCGAGAGAGCTTCCTCCCCTACAACAAGAAGTATAAGTCTTAGCATGACAATGGCATGTGGCATTTCTTGGCTGGTCACTGCTTCCTTCGAATTTGTTTCCTCTGGTGCTGGCATTTTACAACTGTCTCTGAAGCTGATATCTTTTCTGCGAGGTTAACGGATAGATGATAATCCAATGTTAATAGCCCCATTTCATCCTAGAGAATATATATATACTGGCTTAAAGTCTACCGTCCAATTGGACCCAGATAAAATTTAGATCAAACAACAGAAGAAACAACAATGAACTGGAACTCCAACATTGCCTTTAACCTTACTATCCTTGTGGAAAAACATCAATAAAAATACAGTCCCATCGTGTCATCTATAATTAAAATTTAAGGAGTCCAAAGAATGAACTCCTATTTTTTTTTTATACAATTTGTATTAGAAAACAGAAGGTCTAATTTATTTAAAAATTAAAAATTAAAAGTTGAATTGAGTTTTTATTAGGATGAGACAATAGTGTGATTAGGTTAATGGATGTTCCACGGCTTTATTATTAAAGTTAATTTTATTTTTGAACAGATAAAACTTAATATATATATATATATATATATATATATATATATATATATATCCGAGGTTTGTTTTTCAGTGTTATGTAGGGCAATGAAACATATATGATCATCACTTTGAAAGTTTTGGTTGAGGACGATTTAGTGATAATTACACTGTATAGTTAATTAGTTTGTTTAATGGGATTTGGTGTTATCATTAGGATAAGAATAATTAGATTCTCTATTAAGAAAGACGAATTAGTTAGGCAATCAAATAGCCATTCTCTGTCATTACACACGTGCTCTCGACCTGTTGATGGTGCCTACCAATAGAGGAGCTGGTTCATTAGAAATTCATTGACCACTACTCCTTTTTCTTCCTTTTCTTTTTCTTGGGGTGGTGGTTAGAGCCACGGAGGGGCCACCTGCCTATTTGTGTGCCTAATCATGTGCTGGAAAAATAGGAAGAACGTTGTTTCTAAATCTAAAAGAGAAAATGGGTAAAGCTTAGATAATTAATCAACCAATGTAAGATGCGGAGATTAGTGTCGATTAGACTATAGTTCAATCGGCTTTCCCATTTTTCTTCACTAAAGGTTTTGGGATAGGTTGAATGTAGGTTATTCCTCCAGTATTATGAGGAACTTGTTGAATACAAAATAGTTCACCAATTAGGATGGAGTTGAGCTATACTCAAATTATAGTATTTGGGCACTTCATTCACAATACCTTGTAAAAAAAAGTAACTAAACTCATACATGCAAATGAGGGGCTGTAATTAAAAATTTACCTCCACTGTGCTTGTTGATGACTTCTTGAGACACAGTTATCAGGTTCTAGTGGCGTAACTACATAATCTCCTGGTTGTTAAAGATTGGCCGCATCCACGTGGCTAAAAGTTACCATGCTCTGGACATTATCTATAGAGGTCCTACGCACTCGTTCTTTCCCTTTGAGGTTTGAAACCTCCTGAGGACTCCTGGCTTCCCTCCTTTCAGGGGGAAGGCGAAGCATTAGTTCTAGACCTCGGACCAATCCGAAGGGAGACAAGACACATCTCTTAAGTCTTCATTCGTGATACGCATTAAAAGGTTTGGGAAGGCAACTGATAAGTCAATTGTTTTTCGCTAATCTTTTTTAGACTTAAAATTTTTTGGAACAAGGTAAGTCTGATAGCATGCGAGATTCAATATATTTAAATTCAGCTAATGATTGAATCCAAAGAAATATAGGTTTGGGGAAACCTAATATAATTATATATTAGGTATAATTATCAGTTAAATCTAAAAAAACATGATCCTGATAAAATATCTAATCTAATATAATTAGGTTTAGCTATCAGCTAAACTCAGAAAAATTTAAGCCTGGTGATATACTAAATCCAAATATTTAGGTTCAGCCTTTCAATTATACTCAATAAAATATGAACTTGAAAAAATATTAAATTTAAAATATTTGGATTTAATGATTAGCTTAATCAAGATAATATATCTGATCTTAGACAATCATCTAGATTGAAAGTTGTTAAATTAAAAGTGTTGTGGATAATCTAAATTAAAAGTATTGTTAAATTAAAAGTGTGTGGACTATGACTTTTTATTTTATGTATTGTAATAATTATATGAATTATTCACATGAGAGATAATATATAAACACACATATTTTTAATGAACATTTAATTTATAATATAATTTTTATTTGATTTGATTAATTTTGATTTTTTATTTTAAATTCTAAAATAAAAACCGAACTGATTTCTTTTTATTTTTAATTGAAATTATCCAATAAGTTTCGTTTAATTTAATTAATTTCGACTCCATATTTACACAACACTCAATCGAAATCGTTCACGAAAGATGAGAGAGGGGAGTTTAATAGCCAAACCTGCAATCTCTTTGCCGCCGCCATTTGGACACATTACCGGTGACTCACCCCCATACTAGCCTGAGCTCAGGAACCGCCGGAGATGGATGCCGGGATATTTTACCGGCGACTGGAGATCGGGCCCAGAAAGGTGTGTTGGTTGCATTAGTCAAGTCCCATTCATTAAAATTGGAAGTCCGTGGCGTGGGTTGAAGTGAGTAAGCATCTGATGACGCGTATCCTGACAACCTCGGACTCGTTCCAGACCGATGATATCCAAATCCCAAGTCACCATTACAAAGCATTATCTCATTGTTGGGTCCATGACTGAAACGACCATTATAACCATGGTATTCTTGCAATGGGGCAGGAGTGCTGACCGAGAAAACTTCGGCGTTGGAGAGGTTTGAGGGTCTAGGAGTAAGGCATATGGAAGATGATAGAGCAGAGTCGGGAGCCGATGACGTGGACCGTCTGATGCGGACGCGAAGGCGTCCGTTTCCGTCTGTTTCAGATTCTGTGCGAAGTGGATCCCTGCCGTCGAGGGAGATGACATCATTGTCGAGTTCGATTTTGGAAATGGAGGCTGCTTTAGGGCCAGGGAATTGGGTTTTGATCAGGAGGGTTGCAGCCCTGTATTCAAAGAGGAAGAGCAAGAGCGTGTACCTGCAAACCCCAAGTTATCTTCAAAATTAATTACCATTTCAAAATGTTTGTGTCTATGTAATCCTATACTGATGTTGTAAATTTTTCGATGACTATGACCATATACGTACACAAGTACATGTATTTTCTGTTAGTGATGGACTCTTGAAATTCCAATTCTGGCTGATTCTTCCTTTTACCATTAGACAAATATCGTGGACTTCGAAGGGAAAAGATAACTATATTTGGTTGGTTAATGATTTTCAACTCTCTTTTTCAAAATTTTTTGAGACGTGTGAAATGTAGTTCGTTACTTTGAATGCTTTTTTGAGGTAAGTATATTATAGAATAAACTTTTTGTGAGGAGGCACCGATGCTTTATCTTTGTGTTTACGAACTTTCAGCTAAGCAGTTTTCCTACGAAAAGAGATGTAAATGAGTGGAAACCACATGACGATTTGTGAGGGTGGGAGATGAATTACCAACAAAGAAAAACGAATCGACCATCCCACAAAGACTTGTGAGGGGAAAGGATTTTTTTTTTAAAAAAAAAAAAAGAGAGAGAAGAAAATGAGAGGAAAATCGGAACTAGAATGTGTTCACAATACCATATTATACATTGAGAACAACCACTTGCACCATGAGGCTCTGGGTGAAATCTCCATACATGGCCTTGAGCAAAGGAATGCCCATGACAAGTGTGTTAGGCAAAGTAGCAATCGAGAAGAGAGTGATGAGCCAGTCCAATCCTCCATTAAAGAAAACAACCCATGCTGACAGCAGAACAAGGACCAAGACTTTCGAAAGGGTATCGGCCAGTATGAACCTGGTGTCCATCTGGTATGGATTGTTTTGAGTTATGAAGTGGAAAGATAGCACTGGGACTGCAAAAACAGCAACAAATCTGTTGATCCCTGAGCACTGCTCCGGTGTGAATATCTTGTACCGTTTAACTGACCCGGTACGCAACCAGCATTGCAAAATACAGAGGCACCATCGCACACATGACCTTGTAGAAATCGCCTGCAGTTATCATCTCTTGTTTAGCACCAAGCACTGATCTCTCAGCTTGGGTTTGTTGGGGTTTGGCTATGTGACCGTGCCTGGGCGTTTATATAGGAAATTCATGGACAGAATTGCCCATAAAAGATTTGCTAATTAACTTGGTACGGTACTGTAATTACTGGGAATTATGGTTGGTAAGCTCAATGATTGACTTTACTATGTGGTGTTTCTGTCTTTCCATGTGGCAAGTATGAAGACCATTTTGACGGAGAGCCGGATTGCTGTCTCCAGGTATTTCCTTTTGCTACTCCGACGCAAATTAGTTATGAGGAAGAGATTTGTGAATGTGTCTAATTATTTTATTGATTTAAGTTAGATTCACTGCTTTATCCCCGTGCTTTCGGTGTGGGTTTTATATAATTTTTTTAAAACATAAAGGAAACACGTGTACGTTGTTAAATCTTTTGGCATTGTCAGTAATTGTTTAAACTTATAAAATATTTGTCAGCTTATGAACTTTATTTAATCGGATTAATTTTTATTTTATTTTATAATAGAAAATATAAAAATTAATTTATTATTAACCCAATATTAAATAATAATTTTTTAAAATAAAAAATTCCCCCTTTTTTTTCTCATTTTATTCTAAAAGCTTAAAATAATATCAATATATATTTTTTTACATTTTACAAAAATATATCACCCCAACTCCTGTGATCCAAATTACTTTAATGACATGAACTACAAAACAAAACTTATAACAAAACAAGTAAGTTAAAACATCATGTTTTATTGTGTATATGAGCATAAAATATTATATTAATGTGTTCATTTCAAAGTTGAGAAATAAAATATAACCAAATATATAATTCAATTTTTTCAGCACATTTTTTTTTTTTTTTTTTCTTTTTTTTCTCTTTTTTTTTTGTTCTTTTTTTTTTCTTCCTCTCTCCCCAAAATCACCAACATCTCAATTCCTTAGTAATTTTAACCATTAAGAGCAAACACTAATCAAATACTCTTACTACTTATTAGAGTTACCAATTGATTTTATTCTAATTTATCTTTTCTCCTTAAAAGGCTTAGCTAAATTCCTCTCTGGTTCCTCCTTCTTTCTACTTGATTCTTTTTTAGATTAGTGTTTTATAAGTTGAACTTTATAAATTTACAATGTTGTTCTTTCCTCTTCTTATTTTATTTTCAATGGTTTTATATTTTTCCCTTACTTTTCTCTCTTTCCTCTCTCCTTTTTCTTTTCTCATTTCTACTTCCTAGTTTGGCAGCGATATAAAAGAAAACAAGAGCTGTTTTGTTTTATTTTTTAATGTCAAATAACTATTTTATCTTTAATGAGTCCTTTTACTTTTATTTGACGGTATTTATTTTTTAATTAGTACCAATAAGCTACATTCATTCCTAAAAATTAACTAGATTTTATATATAGATAGTTAGCATTTATTACTTTTACTAATAAAATTGTTTATTCTTCAATTTATTTTAGTAATTTTTAGTTTCCCAAAATAGTATATAATTATATAATTCACCTGTATATTTTAAATATATTTACTGGCTCTCTCTCCCTCTCTCTATTATAATTAACATGGCATGATATACCTTTGTCGGAATATTGCAATCGCAGCCTTCGGACCTTTGTCAAAAAGTCACATAGGAATTTGATAGGAAAAAACCGGTTTGGATTGGAAAAAGAAAAAGAAAGTCAAATAGGGTTAAAAAGGAGACAGCTTTACTAGCAATAATCATCTTTATGGTACTGTATTGTCAGTAATAATCACCCAACAAGCCAGAATACATGGTGATGCATCAATCTGGATCACACGATTGGGCGGTTCGTGCTATGATGAATCATCACGCATGCATTACAGCAGAGAAACAGTCTGTTGAGAAGCGATCATTCTGTCACTCAGAAATCGGGAAACCCTTATTTTTACTTTGCATCGAGCGAGGACTTGCTAAATTGTTTCTTACAGAAGAAGAACATTGCATCTGATAATTTCCACCCTTCTTCAGCATGGGATTAAAAACAAACATGTTCCCTGACTCGAAGATGATCATATACACAAGCCTCGCAGAACCATCCATCTGGATAACTGGCCTTTAATTTCCTCAGTTATCACTCGTCGATACCATCAAACTGAGATAGGCCATTTAGACAGACCGATTCCAACAGCGTCCCGCAAAATAGTAGTAACTATTCTCCCAACAGGCCTTCGTCTTCCCTGCGGGGCGGTGAAAAAGCTTGTTTGTTGGGTCATCTTCCAATTCTCATAAAAGCTCCCTTCCCTTTTCAAATTATTAGTCAATTGATGACATGTGAAGTTTAATTGCTAACTGGTTCTTTACTACTAAGCAGAAGCAACAATAATCACCGCAAACACCTATGCGAGAACCCCTCCCAAAAAGATCTTGTCATGCTATATAATGGATATTAATTCTCGCGAGTGTAAAATAAAAGCTAAATGCTTTATAATTAATTGTTATATTTCTTTTATAAATTATTATTATTATTATTATTATTTGCTTAAAAAGTAGTGGATCTCATAATAAATTATTTTGATTTTGATTAAAAACAGAGAGGAACCATGCTTGATACTTTTATATTTATTTATTTTGCATCCTTTTTGTACCAGGCGTTTTATTTTCAAAACAAACCACACTTTAAACAAGCATTGCTTTTAGTATCCTTTTACACGTGAACAGACAATTAGAGCTTAGGGATATAGTTGTCGTCAGATCTGGATGAATTATATATATAACATTAAAATAAATAAATATTTAGGCGTATGTTGATGTTGGCGAGTCAGAAATAAATGCTATTTTTAAAAAAAAATTCCATTCCTATCGGTGACCAAAATAGGATCCAATCTCCAGAATGCCTAAAGGAAAGAGAAGGATTTAGTGACAGTTTAGAAGGGTGTTATTGTTTTACAATGTGTTTTTTTTATATAAATATATTAAAATACCTTTTTATTTTAAAAATAATTTTTAATATTAGCACATCAAAATAAAAGAAATATAAAATAACAATTTAAAGTAAAAAAATAAGAGGTTTTTAAAACATAAAAACAAACTAACTTCAAAGTGCTATCGAACACCACTTTATTTTTATATAAGGCGAGAGGACTGAGCTAAACTCTAGTCCTCACAAAAAAGATTAATGAAAACACTTAAGCTTCTCTAATGTGTAAAGATAGACTAAAATCATCCAGAGAATAAAATTATACGCTGGCCTCTGTGCACTTAACTATAAAATCAAATAATATTAAAAATAAAAAAATATATTATATAAAAAATATTATAAAAAAATAACCACTACTGTCATGTTATAAAACACACTCGGGAAAAGAGGAGTTGAATTTTCGCCTAATAGGACCCGTTGTCACAGCACTTAGCGATGGATATGATTACTATCAACTATTGACGTCACTACTGCCAACAAGAGTGATGATGACTATCCTTGACTTAATTAGCGCGTCATATATCGTTTATTATAATCTCTAGCTACCTCCAGATATTAATGGTAATTCCATACGTGCTGGAGCGAAAAGCGAATTGGAAAAAAGAGGAACTGATGGGACAGGGGCAAGGAAACAGAGAAATGAATGCCACCCCTGTCAATAATCCAGCAAATTCAAGCCCTCCTTTTCCTCTTTGTTCGGTTTTAGACATGATAGCGAAACGACGCGTGGCGTGCTGTCGGCCCCACAATCTTCCTGACAGCTTTGCCGCCCCATCAGCCAAATCCCAGCATCTGACGTATCGTCCACCCGTACACTTCTCTGCCTTGCCTTGCCTTGCCGGTCTAGTTCCGCGGGTCTGAATTGGGCAGTAACGCTTATATGGATGGTGAAGGCTGAAATAAAATCGGTATGGGCCATTAATAAGGGGCTCCTAGAAGCCCAATTGGCTCAATAAGTCCAGTCCAATATTAAACTGAACTTGAGATATGCATAGGAACCTGAATATGACAACACCCTTGAAATAAGAGGTTTAAAAAGATTCCAGAGACCGACTAGTCAAAACCTGGTCATCGACCACGACGAACAAAAACACACGTTTATTAAATGAGGGCATGCCTCTTGTCAGCAGGTTCCTGAGGATCAGTCTGGTTATTGTCATCATTAGTAAACAACCCCGAGCCCAAAAACTAAGGTGTGTTTTTATGGTGGTCTCATTGTCACTGTGGGTTCCTGATGACAAACATATTATTTATCATACCCTTGTATAGAAAAAATTCAAAGCTATATAAAATCGTCTAAAAGGTATTTAAGATATTTTAAACGGTGATTCATGTGAATTATTGTTAGAAATTAGATATTTTAATGATTTATAATTTATGACAATTCAATTTTAAAGTAATTATTTAGGAGCCAAAACAAATATCATCTTCTTATATAATATTTATATAAATCATAAATAACTCTAAATCTGTCAAATAGGATCCTTGGAAACTTTTAAGAAAAAATTTGAATTTACTATTTTTATCAGATATATATGTTTTGAAAACCCACAATTATAGGAGAGTTATCGGTAGATAACAAAGTTGTTGATTGGATGTTTTAATTGTTAGGGGTGTTGATCCCAAATTACTTTCATGCATAAAAATTATTTTTCCGGAGAAATATTTTCTCTCATCATTTTCTCTCAAAAAAATAAAAATCTTGGCTATTGTTCCAGTAAGATTTGTTTTGGAATCCATCATTAAAATGAAAAAAAATCATATGGTTTAACAGCGGAGAGAGATTAGTTGAATTCAGTAAAAGAAAAGAAATTTAGTGGATATCGATTCTAACAAAAAAAAATTAATTTTAATATTAAGGAGTTTTATTTGATGAAAAAAATTTTATTCATGTTTTTTTGTTTTTTTATTTAAGATGATAGATCTAGGCTTATAAAAATTTTTTTTAGATTAACTGGAGATTTGAAACTAAATTTGGATCATCTGAGGATTATAAATAAATTATTAAGGTGTTTAAAATATTTTTTTTACGTGTTTTAGGTTAAAAACATGCTGAAATTCTGACTCTGACAGTGCGGGCATTAATGCACGACGAACCAAAACGGCTTGCTTCTCCTCTCTTCAATTTTCTTTCCTCCCTCTTTATCGTCACTCGCTACACTGAAGATCCTAACCCATTTTTACTAAAACACAGAAAATAAAAAAATGGGGAAGCCTAAACAACAAACCCGCCAGAATTCTTCCTCTCTCCCCACAACAACACTTCACCAACTATGCACCTGGCACATACCCACGATCGGCGCTCTCTATCTCCAGCACCACTTTCTTCCTCACTCGCCTCTTTTGATCAAGCCTTCCTACTTGCCCTCCTCCTTCCTTGAATAACGACCATTCATCACCAAATGACGTTCACGCATCCGATTTGCGGATCCCTCTCCCGCCTTCAGCGAGGCTGCTGGTCCCACCTCTCCCTCAAGATCTACGCCGTCTACGAGGAAGACGAAATTGATTTCTTGATTTGAAAGAACTCTCTGCGAGGCAGGGACGCAAAAATCTCATTGATGCTTGTCTTAAAGGCCACAGTAAGGCACACGGGCACTCACTAAAAACCAAGGGCCATCTCTCATTATTTCTCTTGCTGTTTCTGATTTCTGGACAGGTTAAGATACACGGGGCTGTTGTTAGGATCGAGAGATTTAGAACGAGAAAGAAGGAGGAAGTCGATTTATTCTCTTGTGCCCGCTTGCGTTAAATGTGTACGGATGATGCAAGGTCTAAATGATAAAGAGATAAACCACACTTATGTTGCTGCAAAATTTTTTTAAATTGTCAATCTCTTCACTTATTTGATTCTGACTGAAGAAGCGACTTTAAAAAAAAAGTAATTTGAATGTGTTTGTTAATGTTAATTTCAGGTATTAGTCAAATGCCGTATTTTAGACGATCAGAGTACGGATCACATTTTTGTCTTCCTAGGTATAATAATTTTCTGGTTTCAACTTCTGAATTGCTCTAAGATCGTTAAAATGCTTATCAAGATATGCTTTTGATTCATGCGTGTGTACTTTTACACGATTGCAGTGGTGCCGGAGCCATTTATTTAGATCCTGGGCGACGTATATTAATCGTTCCATAATTTTACTCCTGAGGTACCATTTGTACTTCTTGACATACTGCATTTACTTGTTTTAGTTGGTGATATTTTTATTTTGGTTCGGAGCTTTCTATGGTTGAAAGAATGTTGGGCTGTAAGGGTTGCTGCAGGCGGACAGGACTGATAAGAAAGATACGAGTGCTTTAATACATGGAAAGATATTATCATTCCTGGGAATGTTGAAGATGGGATGACTAAAAGAAGGGTAGCAATGGTTCAACCCTACCTTTATCAAAGAGGAAGCATTTGGCGAATTATTTAGGTCGGCACAAGTGGAAAGCTGGTCGCCTGAAGTAACAGAGTTTAGATACAGTATCCAGATAAGGTATGTTTTATTTTTCTTTTTTATAACTAGATCTAGGTATGGGGTTTCGGGAATTCTGATTACCCAAATGAGTAGTTTGTTTCGATGTTAAGAAGGACGTCTAGGATTTTTGGTTGTTGATTTAGTTTTTGGTTTCTGTATGGATTTGGAGAACAAATTTGAATATTCATATGGTTCAGTATCAATCTTTTTTGCTTTTGAAAATGATCATGTTGGGCTGATTGGTCATATGTAGGATATGTTTTGTTTTATTCACAGAATGGTCATAGTAGGGTCAGGAGCCATGCTTTTGGTTTGGATGTCTATAGGAGGGATGCTTTATTCCAGACATAGACATAATATTAGCCTTTTCGGGTGCTCTAGTTTCATTGCAAAATTTTGCACTTTCAAGCTGAGTCTGAAGGCCTTATATTTCTTTTGGCAGTTACTTTAGGTTTGTGGATTGAATTGGAGACACTTGCATGTTGTTCTATACATGTCCTTAGGAAAGTGAATACCAGAGTCTCCTATAATGTTTGTGGCTTGTCAGTGCAAATCTGTTGCATAATTAACCCTGTAATCTTGTTTATGAGAGATGATGAGTGCTGTTTAGTGCTCACATTTGTTTACCAGTGATATAGCATATACATAATGACATCATAAATAAAGGAAATTCCAGAGCGGAGTTCATGTCTGCAAATTTGGGAGGAAGGAGCATTTTCAACACCTGCGCAATGCCAAGTTCTGGCCTTGCTCCACGTGGAGAGCTCTCTTGACACTTCGGCCTTATGAGTCCCTTTGTGGTCCTCTCCCTCTCCTCTCCTCTCCCTCTCCTCTGCGCACACAAAACACACATGGAGCCCAGTTGAAGTGGATTTTATGTTTTTGCGAAACAGGAGTGTGTCTCGGGTTATATTATCAGATCAAGCAGAATTTCCCCTCCAAAATGTGTACTGACTGCACTCAGATATCAATCAAATGGCCATCTACTCGAATAGGTTTAAACCTTTGAGTGATTAGAATCAATTCCAGGTCAAATTCAATGTGCTTTGCTTCCTCGATCTCCTGGAGGTTTTCTCGGTCGCATACAATCTAACTTCTCGAGTTTGGTTTCAGATGAAAACATAGGAGCAGATGATAGCTGCTGGTAGAGCAAATAAGATGCTGTGGGGTATATGCCCAGAATTTGAGTCCTGTTCTGCAAATGCAAGGGAATAATGTGGGAACTTCAGAGTAGGCACGGCAATTCCACCAATCAGCTGAGACATTCTGGCTGCAATAATAAACGATGTTGATAGACGCTTGGTTGAGCTCTCAAGCTGGGTTCTCCCATGCCTTGCCCTGATGATTGCTGAGTGTTTGTAGTTCCTTTTACACATCCCTGATTCTTTGATTTTGGCCATTTTCTTTTGCTTGGGTTTTATCAAGTGCCACTAATTCACGCCCTGGAGAACATTTTCCTGGAGGTTCTCTCTCTCTTTTATTTTTTAATTAAATATGAAATTTGGTGTATAGGCATTATAGATGGTGCATAGAATTGAAGAAAAATTGTTGACAATAGCATAGATGACTGTGTTTTGGGTTGAAATGATACGCTGGTGGATTTCTTACGAAGTCTATGCATCCTGGTTCCATCTCCCATCATATGTTTCTAGGGAAATCTGGCATTTGGCTATAATACTGAAGGTGTACACGACTAAACTGTAATCTCAACGGAAATTAGGTTTACGTCTGGGCGCAATAAATTCCACGGTTTCTCTGTCAGGATTTGGCTTGTACGGTTTATATAAACAAACGGCTACGGTCACCGTCCTAAATTCCTGCTGCAGGTCACAACGGTTCTTTTACTGTGTTCAGGTTCAAGGTGATTTCTGAGTACTGAAACTTCCAAGGAATGGGTTTTCTTTTAAAATACTCGGGTGTTTTTTGAGGGTTAAATTACTTTCTCAATGAGCGAAATATTCTTATTTTGGGGTTATAGCCCAAAAGTGAACATATGGATATGCCACGTGTGAGGCTAGAAGTAATGATTTTATCTGAAAAGAATCCGAAATGTGAACAGGCATGAACCACGTCCACAAATAGGCACTTATAATAATCCATCCCATCAGCAACCAGGTACAGAATAAATCATTGAGCACACCCTTAATCTTCCGGAGAGAGTACAAATCGATATCCTCATTTCTCACTAGTTTTAAGAGTAGAGAAGATGGGAACCACCTACTTCACTTCAGCTGTGGTATTCAATGGAGATATCATCACCAACAAATAGTTCCTGACAACTATTTGCTTAGTCATTCACAAGAAAGCTTCATCAAGAGCTAAAATAACAGCAGAATCCAGGAAAGAATGGCTTTCTTTGATGGAGAAAAATGAGAATCAGCCTGGTTTTGAAGAGAAGGTCAGTTTTGGTTTCTGGGGTTTGGTGGTTTCAAATCAGTTTGGGGATCTGCAGGAGAAGGGAAGGCTGGCAGTTGTGGAGCAAGGCCTTTTAGCAGGAAGAATACCTGGTTTATCTGAACCTGATGACCACAAGGTCGGCTTTCTCAGTTCTGCTTCCTGCATGGCCATTTGAGTTCAGATCTCTCTCTCTACTCTCTTTCCATGTAAATAACAATATGTGTCAACAGTTGGTAATAAGGTTAACTGAATTGAGCATATGCACATAAACCTGCAGTCCCAAATTCAAATTTAGTATCTCGGGTTAATTCCACACGTAGCATGAAGCCATACAAAGAATGCTAATTTAACAAAACTCCTTTGAGCTGCATTTCTTCCATCCTTTCTTGCTTGTGTGTGAATGGTAAACTTAAGGGAAGCAAAAATATGCTCAGACAGGTTGGAGGACATACTGCAGGCCAGATGACAAGTCTGGGGGTGCTGGTGTTGACGAACTCCAATCATCCCTTATCTTTTCTGTGTTCTCGAAGGTTGGGAAGAGGTGACTTCACTCTGGAAGAACTGAAACGCCAGATTTCTTACTTCAAATTTAAGTCTTTCAACCGGTTAAAATTATTGTTTTTAGTTTGTATAAGCTTTTACTGAATCAGCTTGGTTTACTAACAGGTTTCCAAAGTGATCAATAGCAGATCTTGGGTGGCACAGAAATCGATTTGAGATTTGCCGCAAGGAAGGACGCCTGGGGTCATTGTAGCTCCTGTTCTCAGATTTGCAGATTGTGAGTTCCAACCCTTTTAGCATTCATTCCATTGGGTGCTTCCTGACCAACATCCCCTCTACTCCCACCCCCTCTGCTCAACTATGCTAGTATGCAGTCTCCATGATTTCGAATTATTCCGGCTAACCTGTGATTTATACAGATCTTGGTGAAAATGCTACACCGAACAAATTCGACCTCCAGAGAAAGTAATAACGCTTGGGTCCAGAAGTACTGGGAGAGAACGCATGGAAGGTTCTCAAAAGTATGAATGTGAAGAAACATTCTGGTGCTGAAGATATTACTTCTCAGTAATGAGCTAGAGCCACCTCATGCACTGATCACTGCAACAGAAAAGGGAAATCGCTCTCTACTTGTTCAATGTCACTGAAAATGGTGAGGATAATAACATACATCCATGCATATCTTGTTATAAAGCTAAAAATAATGAGCTAAATTATACTTTACATAATTCTTTGCAGGTCTCTATGAAGAGATAATTACCAGGATCTGAAGAGGATAGCATACCTCTTTCTGAGTTGTCTAGCAAGTCCTTTTCTAGATTGAAGATAGCCAAGGAGCAGTCAACATTTTCACCAACAATGTAATTCTCAACAAGAAAACAGTAACACGAGTGTATTTACAGAACAATTGAGTTCCACAAATGTCTTACGCAAAAGGAACTTTTGGGAAAGCTCTGTAGGAAAGCTACAATAAAAAAAGAGTGCATTAAAGGCAGCCAACTGAATTATATTACACAAAAATGAACTAATGATCTATTTGATCTAACCTTCAAGAAAGCTCTCCTGATGTTATCTGGAAGTTGCTTGATGCATACACAAGCAGAATACTTCAGCATAGAGCACGAGAGCTGCTATGTTGCATCTTCTACTGACAACCATTTGCCAAACTCCTGCCTTCACAATTGTCATGAATCCAGGGATGGGGTCCCTATCTAATCAGTAAAGCTAGAGCAGAAGAACTGCCATATATTGCTCACATTCTTCTTCTCTGAACTCTCCTTGTCCTATTATAGGACAGGAGGGTAGTGCAGCAATGTTACTGGAGACTTCACCCAGAGATGCCTAACCAGATATTTTACTGGTTCCTGTTAACTATAGATTCAATCTTTTAATGGCAACAGTGACTCATATCAGATATGAAACTGTTCCTGTATTTTCAAACATAAGTGAGTCATGTCCAGAAGTCTTTTTGAAGTCTCTCTATCCGCTATGACCATACTCTTACCCTTCCAAGCTTCTCCTCAGCTACCAGAACCAGCATATGGTTCAACAACAAAGCATAATGAGGATCATTTCCAGAATCAACACTAGAAACTGATGAGCAAACATCTTCACCACCTGCTCCACCAAATCATTATCCATAGGAATTCGATGCAAGCTCCAAGTGAAAGCACTCTAAAACCGTATCATTTGGCTCTACTGGCATACTCTTGATCAAATGATAAGCATCCTGTATTCTTCCTGCCTGGCCCCAAAAGATCAACTAGATGAAAACATAGTGCTTGATACTTGCTGACAACCCGATCTCTCCATCTTAGAAAAAATTTCCAAACCAACTTCTACTAATCCCCGATGAACACAAGCCGAGAGAACAGACAGAAAGGTTATTTGTCAGGCTTCTCATTTGACTCTCTTCCATTCTCCCGAAGCAACCTAGAGCCTCTTTGCCTTTCCCATGAACGGCAAAGCCTGATAAAATGAATTCCAACAGGCATTATTTTATTGGTCATTCGTTCAAAGACCAATCGTGCACCAGTTAAATCCTACATTTCGCATACATATCCACTACCCATCTACAAATAAACACATTAGCTTCATCCTTTCGCACATATCATCTTATGCACATCTTTACCAACATCCATGTAGACTCAACTGGGTACAAAGCAGATAAAACACCACAACTGTAACTTCCATCAGGTCTATAACCCCTATTTTGCATCTTCCCAAAGGCATCCAAAGCTTCCTCACAAAACCATTCTATGAGAGTAACAACAAATCAAAGAATCAGTTCACCAAGTTCCTAACTGGAACACGATCGTACCAGCTCCTCGCCTCCTTAACATTACCTCATCTTACAATGCCCTGAAATCATGGACGACCAGACAAAGAAATAACTGTGGCATGGGCCCTCAAAAGCAATCTTGCAGCTTCCATCTCCGTTTGCTCGCATACCCATCAATCATCACAGTCCAAGTCACCATTTTTCAACTTAAATGGTACCTCATTGAAACGTACGCCTAGCGGCAACTATATCTCCACTCCTGGCAAACCCATCTATCATTTCAATCCAAGAAACTGCATTTCTGGTCGACATTTTGTCAAACAAAACTGATGCTGGATTTCATGTCCCCATTCTTAACATATATCTATCAATCATGGCAGATTCCAAGTCACGACATTTCTCTCAGGCATATACTCAAACAGCTTTTGCTGAATCGGGTATATATCACTTCACATTTTGCATACATAGAAACCAATGATGTCCCGATACGTACATTAGAATCTACCTAGTGCTTTATTGCTTCACTAAGCAAAGATTTCCACAATTCAGCACGGAAACATAAGCACAAGCTTTAAGGACTAGCGACCAATCCCAAAAAGTACACTGGGTTGCTGCGGATTTGATTGTATAAAACAATAGCTTCTCTGTATGATCCATTAGAGACGGGCTTTTCTTATACAAAAGACCAACTGGGGCTTGTAGTTGCAGGGCAAAAGTTGAGAGTTTGATATTTGTAAAGTTGAATTTGTTTTTGAGGATAGTGTAAGATTTCTTGTGGTATAAAGTTGTTTTCTTCATGGCTTGGACAACATAGGGCTAGTGGAATTTGGAGTTGTCTCCAAACAGGAAGGGAGAGAGAGACGAGAGTACCCTTGTCTCAAGATACGGGGGCATCATATTTAGACTTCAAGGTTTCAAATTTTCTATGGGAAATCCTAATTCCTTACAAAACTAAGCCTTCAAGTTTCAAACTTTTCCAATTTGATCCCATTTACTTACAAATTATAAATCTTCAACCTTAGGTTTTCTTACTAATGAAATGCAAATCTTCCTACCTTAAATGACCATTTCTCAAGTCAAGATTTTTGTTTTACAGAATTGCTCTATCAACTACCTCGTATGTATTTGATTTTGTTTCTAATTATGTAAGTGGGAATGATGAAGTATAATTTCCCAATAATTCTTTTCTACTTTGTGCCTAATGGAATTATAAAACAAATGATTTTATAATTTTTTTTAATATAATTTGATATATTAATAAAAAAAAATAATTTTTTAAAAATAAAAATATTTTATACATTTCAAAAAATATTCTTAAAAACAATTACTACCTCCAAAAACTAATTCAAAATCCAAAGATCACTGTTTTCTACGGCAGATTGCCAAATTGTAAAATAACTAGATTGGTGGTTAGGTTAAGACCACACAAGGAACTAAATTTTTTTACAAAAAATAATTCAAATAAATATTGTCCATAAATTTTGCATAAAACTTGCACCACGCAGTTAGCTGAGCCAAATCTTCACGGACATAAAAAAGGATGAGGAGAAAATGCAAATATTTTAAAGTAAAAAATTAGGAACTCAGTTGTTCATCAATAAACTTAGTTTATTTTACTTCAATATAATTAAAAAAGACAATAAATAAAATTGAGATAAATAAAAAATTAATAATAATTAATTGCAAAAAATAAATATTTACAAATATTAAAAAATACAATATTTTTAAAAGGTTTTAAGTGATTATATTTGATAACAAAACAAATAAATGGGAACTTGATAGGCCTAATATAATTCAAAATAAATTTTTTTAAAATTAACTTTTTAATACTCAAATGCTGAATAAAATAATTAAAATATAAAAAACTCAACTTATATTTACTTGAATTAACCTATTAAATTCATATAACCTAGTAACGAATAAACGTCTAAAGCCATGGTTAAGCCTTTTAATTTGAGTAAGCATCAGGATGTTAATCTATAACAGATGTTACGATCAACATATAGAATTGAAATATGGAAAAGGATGAAATGAATTTCCGTCTGGGGTTACTAATTCAACAAATTTTTCCATAGCTTTTGCATAAAATCCTGCAAATTCCTGTCGGTGATGGATTTAAGCCTCACTTAGCATTCATATTCTTCTTTCCCATGAAAACGGAGGATGGTTTTCTTATATATCATTCATAGTTTCGATGATTAGGCGTAGATGTGTGACTCTCTACTCTACTTGAATCGATTTAATTGGTCCTCTCGCTAGACCTGTGCCGCCAATTTAGTCAGTGTTAATTTTATTCGTCTCTTTAGTTACTTCTCGAAAATAATGAAACTTCTTTGACTAAAGAGCAAAAGACAAGTCCTTGAGAGAGACTTAACTTTTCCTGAAGCTCAATGATATGGTTTTCCTCACAAATATGTGTCCAGATATTATCAAAAGATAGGGAGATAATGCTCCAGTGCGAAGGGATGACGTCAAAATGGAAAAACTGTGTGATATATTATACGCGGGTTGGTTGCTTATTCCATAATAGAGCTGTGCAATTACCGATCAGAGTAGCGTTCTAAATCATCGGATCAAATTTTAAGAAAATTTAAATGAAAAATAAAATGCGATCATCATGAAAGATGTAACAAGGAACTTCAAATTTATCCGCCGTCCAATTCTGTGAAAGAGAATGTAGGGGTTGATCACTTGATCTGCATATGATGATGTATAATGGTCAGTGACATCGACGACTCTGTTTCCCAGTTCTCATGTGAACCCTTCTAGTTAAATATGGATACGGCATCTATTAAGGAGTGGGTTAGGAAATCAAAGCATCCAGTTATTGGTCGTCAAAAGGAAAGCAGGAATTCCATTATTTGCCCAAAATTACAAGATGGAGCTTTCGCTTTAATGGTGCGGTTTTGAACACGGAAAAAGAAAAAGAGAGCTTTTTTTGCCAAGGAAGATTGACTCGCAACCATGTTGGTATCTAGGTTCTTGAGCATGACATGGGGTGGTCATACTTACAGGATCTGGAGAGACTCCTGACCTAGTACAAGGACTCTGGGGGTAAGGAATCTAATAGGTCAATTGATGAGTCGGTCAATCGACCAAGGTCTATTGAGTTTTTCTTTACATGAAACATAGTTGCTTTTGAAAAAGGGAAATTCTTTTTAATAAAATAATATTTTAAATAAAAATTTTAGAAAAACATTAATAGTGATCATTTAATGTTTAAATTAGTTTATTCAAGTTTAACCAAATTAATTTTTTTAATATTATTTAAAAGCAACTCAATCTCCGAGCAACACTCCAAGACAAGGAGTCAATGAATCGATTCATCAAGCCACACTATAGGATGATAAATAAAATAATTGTTATATTAATAATAATATGGTGGTTGTGGGTTATGACAAGTGGTTGAGGATCAACTTATTTTTAAAATTTCATCTTTTAAATGGGTAGGTTTATATTTAAAAGAATCAAATATTGTAATGATAACTCCATGCATTTAAACTTGCAAATATCAAGCTCCGAAGCGACATGGGTATGACTTATTTTAAAGTCCAATATCTTTAGGTTCAACTATACTGAACTCCGAGTACATATGAGTCTCCGGGTGAATAACTAGATCCAACATTCTTGGATTTAGCT
>CM027571.2:5151536-5202137 GCA_015852605.2 Populus deltoides
AAAAATACAAAAAATGATTTGAAATAAAAAAAATTAATTTAAAAAAAAACACGAGAACAAACATTTTCATAGACTACGAGTGTATTTGGTATTGTGATAGTTTTGTGGTTGCGGTTTGAAAAAATCATTTTATAAAAAGTATTTTCGGTCGAGATTGGTTTGGTATTTCTACATGTTTGGTTAAAATTGTGGTTGAAATTGAAGTTGAACAAAAAATAATTTAATGTGTTTGGTTAAATATACTTTTTAAATTGAGGTTATAAAATAATTAATATATATTTATTGATGATTTTTAATTTAAATATTATAAATTTAACTACTGCTATTACATCATGAAATAAATAATATTTTATATAAAATATTTTTTATTATTCTATTAAACTATCTATAATTTTATCACGTACGAAATTCATCCGATAAAAACTACAATTTCCATGATTTTTTGAGCGTTTAACAAAATCAGTAAAAAATATTATCAGGAACAAAATTGGAATTATGATCAAATTCTGCAAATGTTACGCCATCATGCAATCTCCTTCTAATTTATATAGTGTCATAAAATAATATTAAACACTAATTTTTTTAATAAAATACAATTAAAAATTAGATTTTTTAATGTTCATGTGAATAGTGTACAGTGAATACTCTACACTGTTCACGTTTTGTGTGCAGAGTGAAATAATTCACCTGCACACGGCATATAAGAAAGTTCAACCTGTGGTTGAACTTGAAAAAAACAGTAAAAAACTGTTTTTTTTTATAATCGAGGTCCTGCCTCAAATAAATGGTGGGACCTATAATTTGTATATTACTTTCAATTGATAATCAAACACTATTATTATTACGTCTAGAAAAAATGCAAACGCTGCTTCAAAGACAAACGGGCAGCACTGTTGTCTCACAAGGAAATAAAAGGTGTTTAAGAATATAGTAATGATTATTTTTTAAAGTGATTTTTACTCAGAAATATATTAAAATATTTTTTTTATTTTTAAAAATTAATTTTAACATCAATACATTAAAATAATAAAAAAATACCAAAAAAAATAATTTTAAATAAAAAAATATTTTTTTAATTTGTTTTTCAAAAACACAAAAACAACCATTCTCGTATTACTCATACCTTAAAGCAACACGCATTTCACGCCAACATTATTAAGCAACTCGCGTTTCACGCTGCTATCATTGCGTCCACGTCATAGCTTCTTTTTGTCATTCATGTGGACGCGTCACACCCGATTGCGACACCCCTCTTACCTTTTCAATATAAAAACAGCAGAGAGCGCAGCAAAACCACGCGAACGCAATAATTCCGAAAAGCACAATAAAACACAGAACGCGAGAGAAAGTCGGCGAAGGAAAAAAAAACTATCGCTAGGGTTATTGAAGTTTCTCGAGGAGTTTGTTGAAGAATCAGAGCATGGTAAATCATAATGCCTCTAGCTTTCTTTTTCTTTTTCTTTTTTTCATTTTTCATTTTGAATCGTTAATCTGTTAGTCGGTATTGTAGATCCATTCTAGTTGTTTTTTGAATTTTCAATTTTGATGTCGAATACATACACAATTTTTGTTGTTTGATCTTCAGCATAATTTTCTTATATTTTTGTTTATACCGAAGATAATTCATTTACTACACCGTTTTTGCAGATTATTCTTGATGCTGTGATTGGTGTTTTGTAGGATACTAAGAGAACGCTGCAGCGTTCTGTGCTGGCTCTAACAGACGAGACTCTTATTTCAGTAAGCAGAGTAGTAAATGCTGCAAGGGGGGACGTGAATGATGGGGTTGAACAGTGTGATCCTCAAGTTATCACTCAAGCTTCATCTTTAAGTACTTTCTTTCTTTCCTTATTTTTTTTTAAATTTTGACAGGTTTGATTTCGTTGTTTGGATGTCATGTATCTGTATTACACATGAATTCTTTCATAAACTTTCACGAGGAGATTATTTATTAACGAATGGTAGTTTTGATCCGGTATATTTTTTAGCGGGAGAGAAATGAAAAAAGAAAATGTGTTTTGGGAGGTCAATTTATCCTCTTTACCACAGTGGGGGTAACATGGATGACTTATAGAATCGGCAGTCACTGGCTCGCATCTCAGTATCAAATATATTGCATGACATTAAACTCCACCCTTGTGCATCTTGTTTGTCCCTTCTTTATTAAATAAGGTTTGTGCATGCTACGTCGTGTCCTGGTTTAATATATGTTGATGACTTATGACAGGTAAACTGCCAGCGGAGCATTCCTCTGTGGATATTGTGGTTTCCATCTGCAGTTCGCTTGAATTTCCCGGTGATCTGTTGGTAAAAGAAATTTTTAGAGTGTTGAAGCCTGGTGGAACTATTCTGATTTACAATTCTCAGCAATCTGTTATAGGAGAAACTGACAAGGTGAATGTCAGTGCTTTTATTTTTCCTTGATAAAGCTTAGTTTGTCACCAAGCTTCTCACCGTGGTGTTTTCCAGGCAATTTCTGGTCTTCAGCGCAAGTTGCTTTTGGCTGGGTTCTCAGAAGTGGAAGCTCTACAACCAAAATCTGCTGGACTCTCCAATGCGATTCATTCTTTTGGGGTGAGTTATTCTTCACAAGTTGATCATTAACGTGAAAGGGCAAGAATACATATTCTTCTTTGCAAGTTTCAATTGTATCATTCTTTTTACCATGTCCTAAGATTATTTGCTTTCCAGCATTCATTTTACTATTTACTTGGTTGCATTTATAATCCTTCTTTATTTTTAGGTTAAGGCCAAGAAGCCATCTTGGAATATTGGGTCATCCTTTGCGCTAAAGAAATCCATAAAATCATCAGTCAAGGTTCAGATTGATGATGATGATTCGGATTTGATTGACGAGGACAGCCTTTTGACTGAAGAGGATTTGAAGAAACCTCAGCCACCACTTGGTAAGATACAAGACACCGAACGTTGGTTTTATGCATTTTTATGGTTTTTTTGGGCCACTAATAACCAAATTTGTATGTGAAGTTGGTGATTGTGAAGTTGGAAGCACAAGGAAGGCTTGCAAGAACTGCACTTGTGGTAGAGCTGAGGCAGAGGAAACAGTGAAGTTGGGACTCACCACGGATCAGCTGAACAATCCTCAATCAGCATGTGGCAGTGTAAGTCTTATAATTCTGGATGTGCATTTGCGCGGATGAAAATGTATATTTGTAGATGCTAAACTATTTGTCTCAACATGTTCTTATCCATGGGTTCTTAGATGAATCTGATTTTTTTGGGCTTCACCGCAACAATGTTTCGGGAAAGTAAGCTGCATCCTCGTTTTAAAGCTGTCATGTTTAGGGTGCATTTTGCTAATTTACTTTGTATCAAGGCATCATGTTCATGAATAGACTAGCACATGAAAACATTAAAATTGCCATGCCTTTTAAAGTCTACCGTATCGTGGGCTGGTTAGCTAATTATTTCATCCTCTGGCCTTTTTTCCTTGAATGTCACGCAGTGTGGACTAGGGGATGCTTTTCGTTGCAGCACATGCCCTTACAAAGGTCTTCCCCCATTCAAACTCGGTGAAAAGGTAATAAACAGGATCTCTCTCCCTTTCCCTCTACATTTACAATACTGATTTGTACATAACTAAGAATCTCTCTTCTTACAGGTGTCGCTGTCTGAAAACTTTCTCGTGGCAGACATTTGAAGATGCTGCTTCTGGACATACGCAGCTTATGAAAACTTTTGTTTTCAGTTGGCAATGATCCATGCATACTTTACCAATTCAAATGGTAATCAACTTTAGTGTCCCGGAAATGGTCCGTAAAATGTCAAAACAATGCTTGTTGATGAGAATAACAAAACCTAATTTTGTACTTCTTATCTGTCCTGGTGCTTGTTTTCTCCTTATCCCGGGTCCTTTGTTCTAGAACTCATGTACATTCACCAACACACCCACTGACTTATTATTAAGTCTTATGAATTTATCTACAATTGAAGATAAATTAAAACGGGTTTGTAGTGACAATCCTTCAGACAACAATATCTCTAAATATAAGTTTAGAGCCCACATTAGATTAGCAAATCTAGATGCTAAGATTAAAGTACCTCCTATGCAATACACAGGAGAAGATAGAGAAGAATTTTCAAGAATTATTAGATGCCAATCTAATAGAACCAAGTGAGTCACCTCATTTTAGTCCTGCTTTCCTAGTTAATAAACACTCGGAGCAGAAAAGAGGAAAAAGACGAATGGTCATCAATTAAAAGAAATTGAATGATCACACTATAAGTGATGGATATCTCCTACCTAGAAAAGATGAATTATTAGATCAAATTCGTGGTAAAAAAGTATTCTCGTCTTCTGATTGCAAAAGCGGATTTTGGCAGGTATTGTTGGATACCAGCTCACAAATTTTGACTGCTTTTACATACCCAGAAGGACACTTTCAGTGGAAAGTCATGCCTTTCGGCCTAAAGCAGGCCCCATCCATATTCCAAAGGCATATGGACGAAACCTTTAAAGGTTTTGAAAAGTTTTGTCATATTTATGTTGATGATATTATTGTCTTTTCAGATAACGACAAAGACCATACCAAACATGTTACACAGGTCTTAGACAGGTGTAAAGATATAGGCGTGATTTTATCACTACCTAAAGCTCAATTATTCAAAGAGAGCATTAATTTCCTAGGTCTAATCATAGACAAAGGACAGATAAAGTTACAAGGACATATAGGTGACCACCTAACAGTCTTTTACAGTAAGATAACTGATAAGAAACAATTACAAAGATTTTTAGGTATATTAAATTATATCTCTTACTTTTGCCCTAAAGTTGCGCAGATACGACAACCATTACAGGCAAAACTCAAGAAAGACACTATTTGGCAGTGGACCAACGAAGATACAGCATATGTTGACAAAATCAAGAAAGCTGTAAAAAATTTGCCTCCTGTACATCATCCAGAACCAAACGAGCCTCTAATCATTGAAACCGATGCTTCAGACAAGTATCGGGGAGGAATTTTGAAAGCCCAGCCTAATGAAGGCCCGGAATTAATATGTGGATATGCCAGTGGAACTTTTAAGCCCGCTGAACAAAATTACCATAGCAACGAAAAGGAGCTTCTTGCTTTTATAAGTACCATCAAGAGGTTTCAAGTATACCTCACTCTAGTTTGGTTTATAGCAAGAACTGATAATAAAAATGTGTTCTTCTTTCTGAACACAAATATTCACGGTTCTTATAAACAAGGCCGATTAGTCAGATGGCACTATGGTTATAATATTTTGATATTGTATTTGAACACGTTGAAGGAATTAACAACGTTTTTGCAGATACCCTCTCAAGAGAGTTTGCAGAAATATGTCTTCCCAAGACATAAAAGAAGATATCAAGATTCTTGATATAAAGATCCAGAGAGCCGAACAGGTGATCCAAGAGAAGAAGTTGAAGATTGAAAGACTTCAACATAAAAGGAGTAAGTTTCTAAACTCAACTCCAAGAGTATTGGTGCTGAAGGTCTTCTAGAGAGATTTGCCCAAACTATGGCTTAGGCCAAGGAAAAGAGTGGACATCCTTCACAGGATCCTTCCACCTCAGAAGAACAAATGGTTCCCCTTAAAGAGTCCAGTACTCAACCAATAGCATCATCTGAGGATGTTATAAAAACAGATGAAGCATATGCTTCAAGCTTATTAAATAAGCATTATGTTATTTTTAACGGCCCTAATGCAGGTTGTTACAGAGAATGGTCGACAATTCAACCATTGGTAAAAGGTAAGCCTTGGTGTTATCAAGGATTCCATAACTATGAGCTTGCCAGAAAAGCTTTTTATGATTATTGTGTCAAACACAATACCCCAATCCAGACTGTCCCTAAGCTTGTAACCCCAAGCGATATGTTATAGCCTAAACTCCAAAAGATACCCTCTTTTGCAGACAAAGCCAAGATGCCAGCTAACCCAGTTGCGCAGCCAAATAAATTTTTCTTAAGATTTAACAAAATCCAAACAAAAGACCCTGACTCTCATGAGTTCATTCCTCTTGAGACTTTTGTTCATTATTACAGACTTGCAGAAGTTTGTAACATTAGTGAAGGTTATTTCATCAGTAACCAAAAAGATTTCCGGTATTATAACATGACAGAAGAAGCTGATCCAAAATTAGTCCAAACATTATTCTATTGTGGACTTCTTAATATGGTTTATCCAGGTACAAACCTTAAAGAAATCAGCCTATTGCCAGTAGGAATCACAACAGCGGTAAAGCATTATCGCCAAAAGGTTTTGAAAGAACCTGAAAGGAAAGTTTATCTTTCTTTTAAAAGCTCATTCCTTAACTGGGAAGAAACAGAGGATGAAACAGATAGCCTCAAAAATTATCCTGCTTACCATTTTATTAAGCTAGGATTGTTTCGAAGACAGGATATTCATCCCTGCACAGAAGTTAGATCCAGCCTCACATCGGATCTCCACACAGCTCTTGCAGAATTTAGAGCTCAAACCCTTGGTATATTACTAAGGAAAACAAGAACCTTGTATAAAGACTCCAAGGTCAGAATTAATTATAAGAGTCCTCACATACTCTTAATTATAGAAAGCTTACACACCATCAGTGAGCAAGATTGTCTCAAGCTCCAGGAGTTTGAATGCCAATTCTATGGCAATGACTTGAAGATCTCGATCTCCACCAAAGTGAAGTTCTGCCATTATGGTAGTAAAGATCACAAGTGTGATTATTGTCCTGAAGACAATATCGAGATAAGCACAGAAGACGAGACATCCTCTACAGAAGATCGTGACAGCACAGCAGCACGAAGACAAAAGGCCGACCAGATGTGAAAGGCCAACAACAAGTGTGGACTCTACCACGATAATAAAGGAACTATGTAATAATTATAGTTTGTTTGTTTTCAATCCCTCTCGCCTATATAAGGCATTGTAATCACTTGGGATATCCAAGCCTTCTCACCCCCATCCAAAATGTTTCATTAAAACCTTGTAACAAATTTCCAATTCAATAAAGCAAAATCTTTTGCTAAATATCCAAAGTTTCATTCCTGTTTCAGGAATTTAAAAGTTTAGGATAGTTCAACCTTATCGGCTGTAAGTAGCCTAGTAGCGGTAAGTCTTATAAATAGCACCTGAATAGCGCAAGTAAGACCCGTTAAAGAGAGAGAAGAAGGGCAATGACATTGGTGTTGAAGCTCGGGAAAGTGCGAAAGTACAAAGGTAAGTGTTGATAAACTATATCATATGGATCAAACTTTAATTCAGTTTGTAAATGTTATCGAAAGTATAGATTGGTTTAATCTATCACACCTTAGAAGTTGTTCTGAAATACTTAGAACAAAAATAGAACACTATGAGGATTCAATCCCCGATGATATTGATGATGACTGGTTCAGTCTTCCCCAAAATATTCCTCTAAGTTTTAAACTTAGGCTGTTTAGAGATCTACTAAAGAAGATCCAAAAGTTCATAGAAGAACTAGAAATAGAAATCTTGAATGATTCTCAAGATCCAAATGATGATTCACTAGATGTCACAGATTATAATCCTAAGGATTATTTTTAAAATATCTTCCGCTTGTTGTATATCGGCTGGAAACCAGTATCCCGATTCTTTGGAATCATATACTTGGTATAACAACGCCACGTACAACGTGTTGTGAAAAATTGGTATTAGAGCCTTGCACACGGTGCAGATTATATGATAAACAGTTACTGTTTTGATTATACATATGTTTTCTTGCATTTGTAAAGAAACTAATATTGCAGAAATGAGTTCTTCAAATGAAGAAGAAAACCCAGAATTCCAACAGGAATTCTTTGAAGCTGATGGACTATTTACACAAGATATTCTTATAAACCAAGGTCTGCTTGACCAGGTTAGTAAAACTGCTCTTACTTTATCTCCTGATGAAGTATTTAAATCTCTTAGTACAACTGCTAGGATTAAAAATAGAATTTTGAATAGGAAGAATCATGTTCTTACCTGTATATCAACTAGGGAATATGCCTTAGATATAAAAGATACTCGAGGATCTACAGAGATTCCTTTAATCTTAAAAGAAGAAATTTCTCGGAAAATTATTTAAAGTACCTTCTGATATTAGGAAGACCATTAGCTACATACACATTGGTAGCATAAAAGTTATGATAAAATCAACTTTTAGAGTTGGTATTAATAGTCCGATCAAGTTAGCATTACTTGACAGAAGATTGAGCAACCCACAAGATGCAATCTTTGGTGCTGTTCAAGGAAACTTAGCATATGGAAAGATGATCTTTTCATGTAACCCACAAATAGGTGTACCTTTAAACACTAAAAATATTAACTCTGTCATATGTCTTGCACATGAGTTTGAAAGATCTGACTTAATGAAGTCAGGTGATATGCCTTTTAGCATAACCTATAAGATTGGTTATTCATTAACCAACAACCATCATTCGATGATGTTCAAATCTGGAGATAAAATCTCCATTGAAGGAGTTTTCAAGGAAATAGGACAGGCGTCCACTATTCTTTTTCAGGAGGTTCCACCTCTTGATTCTGTATGGGCCATGGATTTGACCCCAAAACCATTCTTAGGAGCTCAGCCCAATCTAAGGATTATAGAAAAACCTAGAACTGCTCTAGGAATAAGAAATAGTCTGAAGACTATTAGAGATACTGAGCCCAGTACCTCTCAGATAGATGAGGATGAAAGCACAACGGTTATAAACCAATGAACTTATAATCCCAACTTGAATAATGAACCAGTTGAAGATAGAGCCTTTTTGAGAGCTCAACATAGGATGAGTGGATTACCTCCACCACGAGAAGTTGATAGTGCCCGCACTATTAGTCAAAGAATCAATAGATTGAGTATTGATTTGTCATAGGTCCAGTATAAGTAGCCCGTATACTGAAAGACCACACATATACTTCAATAAGAAGTACATAGGATTACGTTTTCAAAATGTATCAGCACACCCTCCACCATATATTTATAATGGTAATAGAGGAGTAGATACATGTGTTCACCAGTTGAACAACATAAATGCTATATCTGGTTCTGTCTTAGTACTGTTGACCAGTTTATGCCAGGTGTTTGGAATCCCTTCCAAACAAATTTTTCAGGGGGAGGAGAGGATATAAAAATATCTATCCGAAAACCCACAAAATTTCCACAATTTCACGATTCTGGATTAAAAAATATAGTTAGTTCAGTTGAACAAACTTTGATCAATGTTGATCAACAAGTAAATGATATCAAACTATCAATCGATATTCTTAGAAATCGTTTACAGAATATAGAAGACAAACTAGGTTTTGTAACAACCCTAGAACAGTCTCTGTCCCAAATAGATATGTCTAAGATAGATCAAATCTTAGTTCATACCCAAAGTATAGATCTTAAAACATAAGATGTCTGGAAAAATAGATAACCTCGAAAAGGTTATATTGAAGTTATCAAATGACTTCAAAACTTTAGAAGATAGACAAGTACATGTGCTACAAAGACACATAGAAACCACTTTAGCTACTGTCATAGCAGCTTTTAAGAAAGAATTAGAAGACATACATCAAACCCTTCTAATTATAGCAGATGCCATTAAGATATGTGAGTGTAATAAAGAGATTATTAAAATCTTTAATGAAAGGTTAGGAAAACTTCCAGAAAGTATTCCTTCAAGTTCTAGACCAGAACTACCATCCCCGACAGGAATGGCCAAAGATGATAGGTCCCCTACAGGACTTAAACCTGCAACCATAAGTTCATTTGTCTATACATCTAGACCATGAAAGAATACAAGTCGGTAAAAGACCAACTTTTAGAATATTATATGGCTCAAGACCATACAGAGTACACAAATATGGTTATTAAAGTACTTAGTTGTACTGACCCAGAAATAGAATCATCCTTAGACGACCATGAGGATTTAAATGTCATTGTTGCTATTCCAAAACAACAATCTAATTTAAAGGTAGACATTAGTGAACCTTTAGATGAAATCTATAATATGGATGCTGAATCATCAGCCCAAGGAGCCTCTAGGAATCCACCTAGTGGAACAACATATGATAGGCCCAGACCTCCAAGAAGACATAATGTTTCTTATCAAAGTGGTCCAGTTGGAGGATCATATAGATCAGGAACCAGTAGATTTAGGAGATATAATGTCCCTGAAGACTATGTTCCAGAAAAGAAATTTGTTGGAGATGTTCTAGATATAGATTGTATCCCTTCAGAAGAAAGGAAGAAAAGAATACAAGCATGGGATCATTCCATGAAATTAATTATAGCTAAAGATGATAATCTTAGTCAAGACTTTGAACTAGCCCATATTTTAATGAAAAATAAAACTATTGGTCTAGCAAACGATCTAGACGAAGGATTAGATAAAAATGAATTCATGAGAGGAACCTGTGAGGATTTCCTCCAAAATGTAGTGAATTTATTTTATATGGTGTTCTTAGGAACAAATTACTTAAATGATGGCGAAAATCAAGTTCGCATTAGACAAGAAGAAGCCAGAGCTAGATTAACTAAGTTACAAATCTGTGATTTATGTTATTTAGATGACTTCACTTGTGATTATGAGAAGAATCTCTTAATTATTCCTAACAACAAATGGATAGGATATATAGAAAGTTATCTTAGAAAGATACCTTATATAGGACCCCTGTGTCTGAAAGAATATCAGGAATTACCACATGTTAGTAAATTAAGTTTAATTGTTGCCAAAAATATGGTACAAAAAAGATTAACAGCCATTTGTACAGAGAGAACATTGGCTAAAAGAACAAAGAAAATCAATCTTTGTTGTCTAGAGTTTCAAGGACCAGAAACTATGTATGGTTGTCAGACTATACCTGAGCTTAAGAAATGGAAGAAAAAGCTGAAGAAAAAATATAGGTTTAGTAAACCTAGGAGAAAGAAATATTATAAATCTCCCAAATGATTTAAGAAATATTTTGGTCGTCTTAAAAACAAAAATAGATCTTTTTTTTAAAAAGAAGAAATTCTAAAGGCCTGAACGAAGAGCCCCAAGAATTTACAAAACAGGATAAGCCTAAATATTGCCCTCAAAAGAAAAAATCCTGTAAGTGCTGGATTTGTCAAGAAGTTAGACACATGAGTTATGAGTGTCCTAATATAGGATCCAATAAGGCCCAAGCCCGAGCCTTAAAGGAAATAGTCATTGAATATAATTTGGCTCCTGTAGAAGAAGCTTTTAGTGACGTCAGTAGTGACGAAGAACTCTATTATTTAGAGTCAAGTTTAGAGTCTGAGCATGACAGCTCAACAGACACTGATTCAATGGATCAAGAGTAATCTTAAAGAAAAGATTCTCTCTTGGGAAGAGTTAGAAAAAGAGCTTGAGTGGTGGGACTCACTCTTAGAAGATAACACTACCTCGTGTTTTGAACCCACTGAAGAGTTGGTAGAACAACTCACATGGGATGAGATAGGTGACCTAGAGTCCACTATCCCAACTAATGATTCCACTTTAACTTTATGTAAAGTTGAAGAAACTATTAACTTAGACCAAGTCATTTGGACAGACTTGACAGCTGTCTATGAAGATAATATTCTAGATCTAGGAAAACCATCTAGAACACATGTAAATTCAATTTACATTCGTGGAACTTTATCCTTTAGTGGATATAAAAAATTTAACGTAGATTGCTACGTAGATACTGGTGCTAGCATATGTTTAGCAAATAAAAATATTATTCCTCCACAGTTTTAGCAAAAAACTAAGGAACCAATATATGCTAAGTTAGCAGATGATACTATTCATGAATTGAATATTGTAGCTGAGAAGATAGAAATCCTTATTCAGGATAAGATCTTTATCATTCCTACATTATATCAAACCACAAATATCCTGCTCGGTAATAATTTTTGTCGTCTCTATGAGCCTTTTGCTCACTGGGGTAAAATTATTATCTTTCATCATGAAGGACAAACTGTTGTTTGCCCAAAGATTACCTATGCTTTTCATCGTGGTAAACCAGGATTCTTAGAATCTTGTAAATATGGTAGTCATCGTTCACCACCACCACCAGAAAACATTGTTCAAAATCTAGATTTTGATAAAAAAACATTGGGGGAGAGTGTATGTACATGGCGTTGTTATACCAAGTATATGATTTCAAAGAATCGGGATACTGGTTTCCAGCCGATATACAACAAGCGGAAGATATTTAAAAATAATCCTCAGGATTATAATCGGTGACATCTAATGAATCATCATTTGGATCTTGAGAATCATTCAAGATTTTTATTTCTAGTTCCTCTATGAACTTTTGGATCTTCTTTAGTAGATCTCTAAACAACCTAAGCTTAAAACTTAGAGGGACATTTTGGGGAAGAATGAACCAGTCATCATCAATATCGTTGGGGATTGAATCCTCATATTGTTCTATTTTTGTTCTAAGTATTTCAGAACAACTTCTAAGGTTTGATAGATTAGACCAATCTATACTTTCGATAACATTTACAAACTGAATTAAAGTTTGATCCATAGGATATAGTTTATCAACACTTACCTTTGTACTTTCACACTTTCCCGAGCTTCAACACCAACGCCATTGCCCTTCTTCTCTCTCTTTAACGGGTCTTACTTGCTCTATTCAGGTGCTATTCAGAATACTTACCGCTACTAGGCTACTTACAGCCGATAAGGTTGAACTATCCTATTCTTTTTAATTCCTGGAACATGAATGAAACTTTGGATAAATAACAAAAGATTTTGCTTTATTGAATTGAAAATTTGTTACAAGGTTTTAATGAAACATTTTGGAAGGGGTGAGAAGGCTTGGATATCCTAAGTGATTACAATGCCTTATATAGGAGAAAGGGGTGAGAAACAAACAAATTATAATTAGTACATAGTTCTTTTATTATCGTGGTAGGGTCCACACTTGTTGTTGGCCTTTCACATCTGGTTGGCCTTTTGTCTTCATGCTGCTGTGTTGTCACGATCTTCTGTAGAGGACGTCTCGTCTTCTGTGCTTATCTTGATATTATCTTCAGGACACTAATCACACTTGTGATCTTTACTACCACAATGGCAGAACTTTACTTTTGTGGAGATCAAGATCTTCAAGTCATTGCCATAGAATTGGCATTCAAACTCCTGGAGTTTGAGGCAATCTTGCTCACTGATGGTGTGCAAGCTTTTTGTGATTAAGGGTATGTGAGGACTCTTATAATTAATCCTGACCTTGGAGTCTTTATACAAGGTTCTTGTTTTCCTTAGTAATGTACCAAAGGTCTGAGCTCTAAATTCTGCAAGAGCTGTATGGAGATTCGGTGTGAGGCTGGATCTAACTTCTGTGCAGAGACGAACATCCTGTCTTCGAAATAATCCTAGCTTAATAAAATGGTAAGCAGGATAATTTTTTAGGCTGTCTGTTTCATCCTCTGTTTCTTCCCAGTCTAGGAATGAGCTTTTAAAAGAAAGATAAACTTTCCTCTCAGGTTCTTTTAAAACCTTCTGGCGATAATGCTTTACCGCTGTTGTGATTCCTATTGGCAATAGGCTGATTTCTTTAAGGTTTGTGCCTGGATAAACCATATTAAGAAGTCCACAATAAAATAATGTTTGGACTAGTTTTGGATCAGCTCCTTCCGTCATATTATAATACCGGAAATCTTTTTGGTTACTGATGAAGTAGCCTTCACCAATGTTACAAACTTCTGCAAGCCTGTAATAATGAACAAAAGTCTCAAGGGGAATGAACTCATGAGAGTCTGGATCTTTTGTTTGGATTTTATTAAATCTTAAAAAAGATTTATTTGGCTGCGCAACTGGGTTAGCTGGCATCTTGGCTTTGTCTGCAAAAGAGGGTATCTTTTGGAGTTTAGGCTATAACATATCGCTTGGGGTTACAAGCTTAGAGACAGTCTGGATTGGGGTATTGTGTTTGACACAATAATCATAAAAAGCTTTTCTGGCAAGCTCATAGTTATGGAATCCTTGATAACACCAAGGCTTACCTTTTACCAATGGTTGAACTGTCGACCATTCTCTGTAACAACCTGCATTAGGGCCGTTAAAAATAACATAATGCTTATTTAATAAGCTTGAAGCATATACTTCATCTGTTTTCATAACATCCTCAGATGATGCTATTGGTTGAGTACTGGACTCTTTAAGGGGAACCATTTGTTCTCCTGAGGTGGAAGGATCCTGTGAAGGATGTCCACTCTTTTCCTTGGCCTGAGCCATAGTTTGGGCAAATCTCTCTAGGAGACCTTCAGCACCAATACTCTTGGAGTTGAGTTTAGAAACTAACTTACTCCTTTTATGTTGAAGTCTTTCAATCTTCAACTTCTTCTCTTGGATCACCTGTTCGGTTCTCTGGATCTTCATATCAAGAATCTTGATATCTTCTTTTATGTCTTGAGAAGACATATTTCTGCAAACTCTCTTGAGAGGGTATCTGCAAAAATGTTGTTAATTCCTTCAACGTGTTCAAATACAATATCAAAATATTGTAACCATAACTGCCATCTAACTAATCGGCCTTGTTTATAAGAACCGTGAATATTTGTGTTGAGAAAGAAGAACACATTTTTATTATCAGTTCTTGCTGTGAACCGAACTGGAGTGAGGTATACTTGGAACCTCTTGATGGTATTTATAAGAGCAAGAAGCTCTTTTTCGTTGCTGTGGTAATTTTGTTCAGCGGGCTTAAAAGTTCCACTGGCATATCCACATATTAATTCTGGGCCTTTATCAGGCTGGGCTTTCAAAATTCCTCCCCAATACTTGTCTGAAGCATCGGTTTCAATGATTAAAGGCTCGTTTGGTCCTGGATGATGTACAGGAGGTAAATTTTTTACAGCTTTCTTGATTTTGTCAACATATGTTGTATCTTCATTGGTCCACTGCCAAACAGTGTCTTTCTTGAGTTTTGCTTGTAATGTTTGTCGTATCTGCACAACTTTAGGGCAAAAGTAAGAGATATAATTTAATATACCTAAAAATCTTTGTAACTGTTTCTTATCAGTTATTTTACTATCAAAGACTGTTAGGTGGTCACCTATATATCCTTGTAACTTTATCTGTCCTTTGTCTATGATTAGAGTTAGGAAATTAATGCTCTCTTTGAATAATTGAGCTTTAGGTAGTGATAAAATCGCACCTATATCTTTAAACCTGTCTAAGACCTGTGTAACATGTTTGGTATGGTCTTTGTCGTTATCTGAGAAGACAATAATGTCATCAACATAAATACGACAAAACTTTTCAAAACCTTTAAAGGTTTCGTCCATATGTCTTTGGAATATGGATGGGGCCTGCTTTAGGCCAAAAGGCATGACTTTTCACTGAAAGTGTCCTTCTGGGCATGTAAAAGCAGTCAAAATTTGTGAGTTGGTATCCAACAATACCTGCCAAAATCCGTTTTTGCAATCAAAAGACGAGAATACTTTTTTACCATGAATTTGGTCTAATAATTCATCTTTTCTAGGTAGGAGGTATCCATCTCCTATAGTGTGATCATTCAATTTCTTGTAATTGATGACCATTCATCTTTTTCCTCTTTTCTGCTCCGAGTGTTTATTGACTAGGAAAGCAGGGCTAAAGTGAGGTGACTCACTTGGCTCTATTAGATTGGCATCTAATAATTCTCGAATTTGCTTAGCAAACTCTTCTCTATCTTCTCCTGTGTACTGCATAGGAGGTACTTTAATCTTAGCATCTGGATTTGCTAATCTAATGTGGGCTCTAAACTTATATTTAGAGATAGTGTTGTCCAGAGGATTGTCACTACAAACCTGTTTTAATTTATCTTCAATTGTAGATAAATTCATGAGACTTAATAATAAGTCTGTGGGTGTGTTGGTGAATGTACATACACTCTCCCCTAATGTTTTTTGATCAAAATCTAGATTTTGAACAATGTTTTCTGGTGGTGGTGGTGATCGATGACTACCATATTTACAAGATTCTAAGAATCCTGGTTTACCACGATGGAAAGCACAGGTAATTTTTAGGCAAACAACAGTTTGTCCTTCATGATAAAAGATAATAATTTTACCCCATTGAGCAAAAGGCTCATAGAGACAACAAAAATTATTACCAAGCAGGATATCATACCTAGTTGTGGTTTGATATAATGTAGGAATGATAAAAATCTTATCTTGGATAAGTATTTTTATCTTTTCGGCTACTATATTCAATTCATGAATATTATCATCTACTAGTTTAGCGTATATTGATTCCTTAGTTTTTTGCCAAAACGGTGGAGGAATAATATTTTTATTTGCTAAACACATGCTAACACCAGTATCTACATAAAAATCTACGTTAAATTTTCTATATCCACTAAAGGATAAAGTTCCACGAATGTAAATTAATTTACATGTGTTTTAGATGCTTTTTCTATTCCTAGATCTAGAATATTATCTTAACATACAGCTGTCAAGTTTGTCCAAATGACTTGGTATAAGTCAATAGTTTCTTCAACTATACATAAAGGTAAAGTGGAATCATTAGTTGGGATAGTGGACTCTCCAAAAATATGATACAAAAAAGATTCATCATTAAAAATGTATCCAATCCAAACAGTTCCCAAACTCAAATTGAATTTAGTTCCGAATAGTATCACTACTGTTTGTCTTTGTTGGTGTGGATGTATATGCACAAGGTGTCCCTTTATTAGCTAGGCACCTGTACAGCACCCGGCGAGCCATCGTGTTGATGACCACAAAGCAGCTATTCACAAGTTCAAACACATCTTGTCATCAATAAGCACCCATACTTGTTGGCTGAATGAATAAACAATTTTCTCGTCAACAAGCACCAACTCCTGCTGGTTAAATGAATGAATAAACAAGCTCAGCCTTTACAAAACTGAATATGCAATTTGATGCCTGGAGCAGCTAGGAAGCAAATCAGTTGATCTGTTGAGAAAGAAGAACTAGAAGCCCTTGTGGACCCACCAGTATTTCGTTGAGGAAACTCGATAAGCCAAACCATACCACAGGAGTCACATCCACTCCTCCAAGTGGTGGAATCAACTTCCTGGTTAGAATGAGAAGCGGTTCTGTGGGAGCATAAGCTATTACATATGGAAACTTCCCAACAGGAAGCTTGGGGTACCAGGACATTACTATTCTCAAAACAAATAGAAAGGAAAATGCTGAGAGGAACGGCCCTAAGATACCTATAGCTAACTTAGCTGTGGCAGGGTCCAAATCTGCCAGCATCAACCTCTGGATTAAATTTGAGGTAGCTTCTGACCTTGTCGGTATATCTACCTTGATATTCCTCACAGCCTTGAGAACGCTGAAAGGCTCCCCTGAAATGGTTGCGTGTGATGGCGAGAAGTCAACATCGAGAGAGGCTGTGACTCCTGCAGAGCAACACGTCCTAGACCGCAAGACCTGACGGCCTTGATTGGCATGTCCTCTGGTAGGGCGTTTCAACCTTTCCTGCACAATATATTGTATTAGTGCAAATGAATATAAAAAAACTAAGAAAAACCAAATGTCAAATGAAATCAGAATTATTGATTTATAACAAAACTCGAAAAGGCATTCAGAAAGATTCCAGGCGGCTCATTAAATAAAAAAATCTTAAGAAAATCAGAGGGGCACTAAGACAGGGATTTTGGGTTCAAGCAGCATACACTAGAAAAACCTCATGGAACACGAAACTGAGGATTTTCTGGTGTAGATGGGATTTCTTTTTTGGAAAATTTATACTTCATTATGAATTAGAAAAATAAATCATCAAGAAATGGTGCCGGAGTTGAAGAAAGACGCATGCACACAGAGGTCAGAAAATTCATCAAAATTGTAAGAGCGAATCTTCCTCTAGGGCTGGTTTGGTTTCAAAAATTCAGATCACGTTCACAAATTGAACTTGGTACCAGGACAAAGCAAAAGGGATTCAAAGGCCAGCCCCAGTTCCTTATCAGGTTAAAAAATTGAGCAAGCCCCATCAGTAATCAAATGACAAGAAGCCTTGGCCTGCAGACACTGCTGCTTACTTTATAAATCGGTAACCATACATATTCAGCTAAATTATCAGTTTTAACATATTTCCAGAATTACGTAACATCCCCCGGTAAAGAAAACCTGTTGTAGCTACAGTTTCTTTTTTCTATTTTTAATCCAACATTTTGATCTGATAAACTTCATTTTAAACACAAAATCATTTAATAAAATGCTCAGTTAGTTCAGAGCAGAAGAAAATAAGGACTAAACTAGAATTCCATGGCACCATCATATGTATAGAGGAAACTGGAAAAGCAAATTGTAAACAGAATTTTGGGAACTCACCGAAACATTGGATTTGCCTTTCTTGTGTATCAAAGGCGCCCAGCTTATATGATTCTGGTGGTTGTAGTAGTAGAGGGAAAAACATGCTGCCATGTTGTCTGTGTGTATGAGCGAGGGGAAGAGATGAATGAGTGGCAATCTATCATTGTGCTTGTGGATTTTTAGGTTTTTGTTTTTTCATGGGTTAATTTGATTTGACTAAGAAAAGGGTAAAACAAGGTACGATCATAGGACTCCACATTGGAAATCTGGTTCGGTTGATTCCATCACCGAGAAGCCCGAGCCAGGCTTTCTCTTAGACGAGCGCAATATTGGGCATGGGCCTGATCTGCTTAAAAAACCCAATTAAATAGAAAAATACTTAGAAAAAAAAATCATAATTATTGCAGAAGATTATCTTTTAAATTTATTTCTAAAGGATATTTAATATTTAAAATTTAAAATCTAATCACCCCAATTAAACTTGATATAAGAACACATTGGAAAACTAAATACCATACAAAGATATAATAAACATTGAATTAAATCCTAAAAAACGAGTAAGAAAAATATAAACTCACCTTATTTCCTAGTTTTTTTATTTTTATTTTTTCAATTTCTTGAAAATGTTAAAATTGACAAAATGATGGTTAATCCAAAAACACGAACTCACTTGTATTGGAGATGATTTGCGATATAAAACTTGTGAGAGTAAGCTAGATGATCAAAATTCATGACTGTACATATTTAAATATAAAAAAAACAGTTCATATGCTCAAATAAAAAAAAAATAAAGATGCTGGATTGATTATTTCACGAATATAAATATTCAAATAGAAAGAAAAAACCTCATCCTGCACTAACAGCTAACTCTTAAAAGAAAGAAAAACCCCTAAAAATCCTGTGTTTTTCAGTAACTATAAAAAACATCATAAGAAAATCAATGAGCATCAAGAAACCCTACAAAATCTCTTGTAAGAGATGCTCTCTCCTCCATCTCTTTTAATCGACTAGCCACATTGCTTTTGAGAATTTCTAAAGAAGCCTTGTATTGCCGAAGCCCATCCATATCCAAATCCATATCCTCAACTGGCAATGCCCACCACGAAGGCCGCCCTTCTTTCCCATCTACTACCCCCCTAGACGGCGGCGATGGCCCATGTGTGCTAACATGGGGAGATTCATTAGAGCTGCTGCCGCAGCTATCAGTGGTGTAGTTGTCAAGAAATGGGTCGACGACCGAATCCACAGAAGGGTGGCCGAACGTAAAGAGCCTCCCCGACAAGGAGTAGGAGACTATAGCAATCTGTGTATCGGACCCGCTGCAAAGAAATTTGGCCTTTTTTATAAGACCAGCTCGTCGCTTTGAAAAGGTCACTTTTCGGTAATCTTCGTTTTGTATTTTTTTTATTTCAATCTTTCTTCTCGTCATCTTGGGAGATAGCTAGCCAAAAACGCCTGTTTGTCTTTGCCTCTGCTCTGAGGTTGAGAGGTGACGGGCTAACTGTTTATATGCTAGCTTTTTGTTTAATCCAAAACGGAAAAGGAATCATCTCATGTAAGTCGGTTGTTGAAATGGGTTCGGATAAGGATACTTGGGTTTCCGTCGAACACGTTGCACGCTTCGCATTTGCAAGCCCTCGGGACGCGCTGTTTCCAGATATTTATTTTTAATAATCTCAGTTTTTTTTTTTTTTTTGCTTAAATAAAACGATAAATATAATAGCATGCATGCTCACCAACGTCTTGCGCATGCATAATCAACGGGCGGGATATAAGCGATAACCCTACTTCAGAAATCCTAATCCGACTACTCCACTGAACGAGCAAACGGCCTCTCTCACGAGGAGAGATGCGATATGAAAATAATAACATGAGAAGCTTTCGATATGAACTTTAGTTAAGAGATGCAGTATGAATACAATAAATACCAATATTCGGAGGATGCACCTCATAGGTACACGTGAAGCTTGTCATCTAGCACCAGAGGTTTTGCTTCGTGAACAATAACCTGTGGAAACTGAGAAACAATGGCTAAGAACGCAGTAACTGGATGCATCTGGCATGATTTTGGCATCCGCAAATGGAAGTTTCTTAAAACTAGTTATTCGACTACGGAAGAGGATCTTACAGCCCAATAACTTTGCCTTGTTACTCCTTGAGAGAGGTCTTCAATTCCCTAATCGCGAAATGGTGTGAGATCAATGGTCATTTGTTTCTTCCCCTTGCTCACCTTCTGTCAGAGCAACAAAGTAAGCATCAGAACAATAAAGTAAGCATCCAGGTCAAAGATGATTTAATGAAAATAATTCAATACCAATGCCCATGTGAATTTTCTCGCAACAATTGAAATCATTCCGCAATCAAGTCCATAAAGGGTTGGGATTTTCTTTAACGGGAATGAAAAGGCTGAGATAGAGGCAAGAAATTTGCACGTTCTAAACATGTCTACTTGAGGGCTATAGCACAAAGAGACGATGCATGCGGAAACACTTTGAGATGGAAGGAAGAGATCAAAGCAGCGAGTGAAATTAATCAAACTAGCAGGCTTTTGCACAAGTCCAAGGACAACCTACCAATCAAGTATGCTTGGTTCAAAAAAGTGCTAAATGAATGGAAAAGGAAACAGTGAGTTAAAGAGATCGGTAGATGATGACAGAGATACCAAGAAGTGGTGGGAAGGTAAAATTACGAAAATTCTTTGGGTTCTATGAGATTATACTCCCAAACAGGAGACCCTATCTGACACTTGGATACCTTTTCTCTCATCTCAGGAATTCGAGATGAAAGTATACAATGTGTGCAGCATTGCTGAAGATGAGTTTCTTACAGTGAATAAGCATTAAGGAAAATGTATGTGCAGATTCAAGATGGGTCTAGAACTTACAGCTATTGCCACAAGCTCTTCTAGCAGCTCCTCTAAATGGCGCAGAGGCTAATTTCATGGAAAAACAAAAGATGTTAGATGATTATACTTCCAAAATACAAAAAACTGTTATCTGGCACCTGGTTAAACAAATATCTGTAAATGGAATCTCATTAAAAACACCTATGGTGTTTGTCAAGGACCATGCATGTAAAACTCACCCATTGAGTTGGACCATCCACTGGGGCATTTAGAGGATCGTCATGCACCTAAGCACCAAAACGAAGCTTTGAGATACCATTGTATGTATATGATCAAGGATACTAACACTGACATAACTACAAGAAGTCTCTGGCCAGCCATGAGTTCTTAATCAGAGCGATTAACTTTAATCCCCTTCCTTCTTATGAACTTGGGAATCCCCACAAACTTGAGAAAAGGGTGCATGGGGTAAACCAAGCAACAAGAATTATAATCCCGAGACATTCCAATAATAAGTTGATCATTTTTAACAGATCATCATACCTCCATGAAAATTCCATCCACCCCAACGGCCACTGCTGTTCTTGCAATGCATGGTATCAATTCACGAAGACCTCCACTAGCAACACCTCCACCATCCAACTGTAGACAGAGCATAGTTTAACCATTTCATAAGGGGGAAGATACATGAAGCAGATGTAGATAGCAACACATTAAACTTTGCTTAAAAATTAAGGCCAAGGAAATACAGCAACCAGAAGGAGGGACAGCACAAAACCATAGCATCAAAGATCAATATGCAAAGCACAAAGGCCTATATTATTAACAGATTGGTTTCTCACGTAACTTTTATTATGAAAATTATGTAACACACACTAATAATGGTTAGCTAACTCTTTACTAAGGCTGAATCTATTCACCTTTATCTAATTGTACAATTGAAAATGTAGGTCAACCACACCTTTTTCCCAGCCGGCTGTTGTAGTGAATGTGTGATGTCAGCTACCTGTTTTGAAACACTTAAACCAATGGTTAACTCTTCCAGATTATAGCATGAAAATCGAAGCATAGGAAGCACATTAGTCAAAAAGAACTATCTGAAGTAGATTAATCCTGGGAATCATGTTCAAAGCGGCTGTAGATCATTTCTATTATCACTTTAAACATCATGTTTTATGAAAGATAAAAGGTGGTGACTTCTAAACTAAGGAAAAAAATTTACGCCAGACAATGCTATAAACTTAAAAACTGGATTAAGTTTAATCATTCATGATTGGAAAAATTTGAAATTTTTTTAGAACTTTTCTTATTTTAATGGAAGATTAAATTCAAGATCAAGTAAAAAAGTCAAAAGGATGCTGTCCTCTTGCAAAGAAAATTAGAATCCTGATCAGATACAACGAGTTCTCCTTATCTCACAGACATTATGTTCAAGGCGTGAAAAATGGAAAAAGTCCAAGTTTTGGAGACTCATGTGAAGGGCTCTCTATATGAACGAAAATAAGGTGAATATCTGCTATTAGTTGGCCTTATAAATGCAATTTGTATAAATTATGTACTTTCTACCTCTCTTGATGGGATTATTCTTTAACAGATAAGGACTTGAGAAGCATCAAATGGTATGAAACAATAGTACAGAAGAGCAATTGACTTACAACAGGACATTTAGCTTCCCTCATCCATTCCAAATTACGTGGATCAACAATCAAATCATCTACAAACCAAGCCCAAATGTAGGATCAAATCAAACTGGATAACAAATATGCTATTATTCATCAAAGACTTCAAAATTCAAACATGTTTATACCAAGCTCTTTTAGCTAGTGGAGTTCACGAAAAGTAGTTCATGGAACTTCTATCCAAATAATTCAACACACACTATTGTTTCTTAGCAAGACAGCCCATAATTTTTAATTACCCAGGCTGTCCTACATTACTGGCATGCCAATTTAAAGCGACTTCTTAAACTAATTTCAGACAGAGAGTTGCAGAACTTCAAGAATCCCCTAATCGATCTCTTTTACACTGTTGAATGATAATAAGAAACAAACAACACCTTCAGGCATATGGCATGGGTCATTTGAGACAAAAACTGGGCAGACTTACTATAGCCAAACATAGTTCCCCTCTCGCAAACCATGACATTTGGATTTCCCGCCAATCTTACCTTCTCAGCAGAATTTGACATGACCTGCATGTTTTTAATTGCAAGATCAACAATTAGAGAAATAACAGAAGACAGAAGCATACCTATATTGCAAATCTTGTAATCCAAACATGTCAAATAAGAATACTTTTTCATGAAAAAGAGAGAACTCACAGAAGGAGCACAGAATTGGCCTTTCTTAATATTGATAATTTTTCCAGTCTTGGCGGCTGCAACTAGAAGATCTGTCTGTTATAAAATCCAAAAAATAAGTGAACTGAAATTGAAAAAAACAGTGAGAGGAAAAGGCACATAGCACCTCTCTCAAACTCAAAATTAAATCATCATGGAAGCACTAGGCTCGAAGCTATAAGGTAGCAACCTAACCTGACGACACAAAAATGCTGGAATCTGAATGATATCTGCAACTTGGCCGACTGGTTCACACTAGTAAAATAGAAAAGGTTACAAATTGTTGGAGACACTTTGGAATCCAATTGCAATGTCAATACTTTGTATTGGTAGCAAGATGCCACTGAAGAAAAGGTTGAACAGTTGAACAGAAACAAAGGACTATAAATAGAAAAGAGATAAAATAGGACATAAGGATTTACACAATTCAAGAAATCAGGATAACTGCAAATTCTTTACGACACATTCCAATGGAAAGCAATTGAGAAAAACTCCATGAGGTTCATCAAGCCAGTAATTTAATCATTTTTTTTTCAAAATTCTATTATTTTGGTCACTGATATTAGAAAGACTTGGAAGTTATAACAAACCAATCACAGTGATATATTAATGATATCCTCTTGCCACACAATAATACATGAACTTTTATTTCTAAATCTAATTAATTAAAGTTGACTCGGCGTTGGGCTTGTATAGCTGGTTTCAAATCCCAAGGCAAGATAAAGGACAGGACCGGTCACATCTTGTATGCTGTAGATCCAAATGATATAGCAAAACAGAAGAATTGGATCTGCATAACAAGTTGAAACTAGAATAGAACTAACTTAGTTCAGGTTTGGACCATACCAAGCCCATCAACTTTCATTTCTCATTCTCAACACCATTAAGAAGTAATGCTCCACCTAATGGAACTGAAAGTCTAGAAGAGCCATGTAATAGACAATCGTTCAACGCATTAGAGCATTTTATATAACCTTCCGAAAAATTAAAGAGAAGAAGTCAGCCATGAAACAAAATAAACAGGATGTGAACAACTGAGGAAACCTCGAGAATTTTAAGAATAGGATGGCAGCCTACCTGAATTGTTTCGTGCACATCAGTAACAATGGGGATGTCATATGCTATTTTAACCTTCTCAAGAATCTACACCAAGTAAGAGAGAGATAATATTAACCAGTTATCCATTCATGCAAGTGAAATTTCCTAAAATTATATAGCATCTTGAAAAGTCTACTCATAGCATGACACCAACAAGAAAATCTAGTAGATGTGAGAACAAACTTGTTAAGAAATTTTTGTGCATGCAGTTTGATATAAATTGATACGGGTGCCAATATATCAGGAGGTAACCATTGAATAACCTTAGAAAATGTATACAAACATGCACTGCCTGTGGTCCTACATCTGATTAGAGTTGTCAAGTCAAATAATAATGGCAAAGACCATAATACCGAGATCATTATGCAAATCACCATGATCTATAAAGGGAATATATGCTAACATTATCCTATCCCGAGTTCCAACTCAATGTCTACAATTTATGAGCATTTAACTTAGTCCTTACCTGTGAATGTGTGAGCTTATTCACATGTATTTCATAAATGCTGCTAGTCTTGATTTAACAGTTATGAATTAACATAAAAAGCATGAACTTTACACCCATATCTTATTCCAATATTCCATTCTTCTCATTTCATAAAGCATGAATCAATACCTTCAACCCTTCGCTCATCCCTGGACCTCGAAAGGATTTGGAGGATGTTCTATTAGCTTTATCAAAGCTTGATTTAAAAACAAGTGGCAACCCAACTCTACAAGATTGAAAAAAGACAAAATCAATGGAATCTCAATCATCAAGCTTCTTCTTTTGTTTTCTAGTTTCAAGTAACGCAAACAGGCAAAGGAACTAGAAGGACCAAATTCACACTTCAATTTCTTTAAACACACACACACATAAAAAGCAATGCCTTCCACAATTAGCTTCATTTAACACCTCACAAACACATTCTCTTCAACCAGCTTCCTTCCAATGAAAACGAAATCAACGCATTTCCTCCATTAAACTAAAAAAATTACGAATTCTCAGAAAATTAAAGTAAGTGACTAACTAACAAACAAACAAGAAACATACCTGGTTGAGATAGTCTTGAGATGGTTGGCCATTCTAAGAACGTGCTCCTCAGATTCAATCACATTGGGTCCAGCTAGCAAGAAAAATGGTTCTGCTGCCTGTTGTTCCAATCCATCAACACAAAGGACGATTCATACCAATGCAGCGCCTAAACAAAAATCTAACTGATTTGAGATCCAAAACCTTACCTTGAGCTGGTTAAACAAAACAGTTGAGGAATCCATCTTCTCTACTTAACCCAAGAATCCTCTGCAACTGCAAAATTTTATGTTACTCAGATTTTGAAGAACACGGCTGTCATTTTTTTAGTCAATCAAACAAATTATTAATAATAACAATACAAGTTTTCATAGCAGAAGAGAGATCCCATCTTACTAGATCTACGCTATAGCTAAAAGAAATCCACACTCGGAATTACAGACCGAGTGTCATTTCAGTATTATTTTTTTATTTTTAAAATTTTATTTTTAATATTAACATATTAAAATAATTTTAAAATATTAAAAAATAAATTTTAATAAATAACATGTTAAAATTCAATAAAAAAACAGCCGTGGGTTAGTGACTGTTGGGGAACCAAGTCAAGACGCAAAAACAATGTGCGTTTCGGGCCTTATAGTAACCAGTAAGTCTGAACAAAATGGCCAGAGTGGCCAGGCCCGAAGGAAAACCAGCCTATACTGTAACGCTGTACAGGGCAGGCAGGCGAAGAGAGGACGCAGATGTCCTTGGGTTCAAATTTTTAGATATTTTTTTATATTAATATATTAAAATTATAAAACAATATTATTTTTACTTTTTTAAATAAAAAAACGCATTACAGTGCTAACCCTGTTTAAAAATGTGATTGTGGTTATTTTTTATATCAAAATATATCAAACTAATATTTTTTTATTTTTTTAAAATTATTTTTGAGATTAATATATTAAAATGATCCAAAACATATAAAAAAAATAATTTTTCATAAAAAAATTAAATTTTTTTAAAATACAGGTTAACCCATGTTTCGAAACAATATCTGACTATATAGCCATCCATAACCAAGAAATTTTTTTTGGCTTGAATGAGACTTACAATTTGCAAACTACATAGTCTTCTATTGTTTCAAGTTAATCCAAACAATCTCTCTCAAAAAAATAATAATATATTGCCAGCCAATGGACAAGTTATTACCATCATAGAAAAATTGAATTACAATCCATGAGTATCTATTCCTCTATTCTCAGGTGTGAAATTGCCAGCATTTCCTAACGATCAAATTACATTCTGCTGCAGCTCAAAAAACCTTCCTAGAGCTGCCTTTTTATGCGGGAGGCATGCCAGCAGTTTCATGACCAAATCAATGGAAGATGAACTCAACCTGCCGCAGCAGAATTGATGGATATCAACACATTCAGTTTATAATGCGATGGTTTCCTATAAAACAGTATCATGCAACATTTACATCCATATTAAACCTATAATGCATGTGAAAATTCTAGCTGGTACTTCAGCTGTAGGGCATGAGACAAGCTGATCATATCAGAAAAACTTACCTGTTATCATAGACAGGCGTCATTCTCGTTGGGAGGTCCTGATTTGTTGAAACAAAAGGAAGAATCTAACCACCTTGCAAGCTTAGCTCTCTCAACGTAAATATTTGCGAATTGTTTCTCACATCAGTCACATCCAGCCAAGTCATCCAGAGATTCTGATACCCTCCCAAAACCCTTCATCATCTGATATATGGTTATGAGGCCTGAGTTAAAGCATTCATCAAGTGAGCCGTGCAACCTTTCATTCTTTTTCTTAATCATAGCCAATCACCAATCACGTTTTTTTGATAACAAACAATCATCTTAACCTAAAAACTTAAGCTATTAGGTAAAGTTCCAGAATATGATTTTAATTATTCTGTAACACGCTCTCTCAAGTGAAAGCCCTTTAGGCTTAAAACTTGCACAGGCTTACATTATCTTGTGCTTAATTTTTATCAAATAAATGGGGATGATGAGATTCGAACTCGAGACCACTTGGTGGTCAAAGCTCTGATACCGTGTCAAAGAACCATCTCAACCCAATAGCTTAAGCTGTTAGGTGAGGTTCCAGGATATGATTTATATTATTCTCTAACACACCCCCCTCAAGTGAAAGCTCTTTGGGCTTGAAACTTGCACAGGTTCACATTACCTTGTGCTTAATTTTTATCAAATAAATGAGGATGATGAGATTCGAACTCGTAACCGTTTGGTCATCGAAGCTCTGATACCATGTCAAAGAACCATCTCAACCTAATAGCTTAAACTGTTAAGTAATGTTGTATAATATGATTTATATTATTTTCTAACACTTGACAATCTCATGGACATGGAGAAAAATTGTCTTTCATGCCTAAGTGGGCTTCCCTTCTTAGGAATCCCTTTGCTAGAATCTCCCTTGCTTGAGCCAACATGGTTAGGTGACCTTGGAGAATTTGGAGACTTGGAATGAACTGAGATCTGCAATGGAGAAACAGATAATGGATCTGCACTCTCTGAAGCTGACCGTACAAGCTCCCGGTGCACTTTTGATGTTGTTTCAGTCCTCGTAAAAAATATCAAGCTGGGCCTGTCTCTGAAATTTAAAACAAAAGTTTCTAAGCCCGCGAAAATACTCGGGCCCCATTAGCCCAACACAGCCCCGCTTCGTTAAGTTATTTTCTCGAAACGGCAGCGTTTTGAAAAGCAAGTGAAAACTTCGATAAGAGTCGCCGTCTCTTCTTCAATTTGGCCTTGTAGTGGTAGACTTGAGCGAAAACAGAGTAAAAAAAGCTGAACCATGTCCGAAGAAGCAGAAGAAATCATCAATTTAAGATCTCAAATAACTTTTCTTCAGAACAGAGTCAAAGTATTATTACTATCCTCTCTGCTTCCTCTTCTTCTTTTTTAGTCATCGCTTCGCTTGTTTAACTCAGTCTCGATTCACATATTTCTTATGTTTTGAACTTGATTTTTTTATTAAAAAAAACTAGGAATTGGAGGAAGAGAATGCAAAGTTTTCCTCTCGACTCTCAAGCTGTCGCTGTGACGAGGTTTTTTTTTCTCTTTTGTTTATTACATTAACCAAACCAGTTTCAGCAGTTACTATTTTTTTCCTAGCACTTGAAGTTAAGCAATGATGCAGTTACAAGAGAAAAAGCCTAAAGAAAAATGTGAAAATCTGGGAGAGGAGAGAGGAGAATTGAATTCTGGGTGCAAGAAGAGTGGAAGAAAGAAAGCCACGCCTAAAACGCCAGGTCTTATTTTGTTAGCTTCTCCAATGTATTTTCACTTGACTGATTTCTTATCATGCTCTTATTGTATTTTATTTTGGTCTGTTTTCCGCCAGCTCAATCAGAATATATAGTGATATTTTTTTATTTATCAAAATTTATGCATAGGTTATGATACAAGGATCATGAATCACCATCCGAGGAGATATGTTGCTCTTAAAGTCATGTATTTTGGTCAAAGGTATCGATTGGGATGTTGAAACTTGAATATGAACCTGTGTTTCTTTTTGTTGACAACAAGGAGCTATGTGCTTCTTTCTTTAATCTTTTTTTTTTCTTTTTGTAGGCATTTTATACTGTTTAGAATAATGGTGGAAGAATGAAGACCTTTTTAATCTTGTGTGTTATGCTTCAGGTTTTATGGTTTTTCTTTGGAGGCACAAATGGATCCGACAGTTGAGGTGTGGCATTACGTTTTTCCTATTTTAGATCATGGGACTGGATTTTAAGGTTCTGTATGGAAGTGAAACGTGAGGTGATTTTGTTGAGTGATGAGTTGTTATGACAAATAATTTTCTTATTTAATTCAAGTGCTCTTGCAGTCTGAGATTTTCAAGGCTCTTGAAACGACAAGACTTTTAATTGGTGATAGGAAGGAAATACAGTACTCGAGATGTGGTAGAACAGACAAGGGAGTTTCTGCTGTTGGGCAAGTAGGTTGCTTTCCCAATAAAAGTTCTGTTTTCCTTAAAATACCCACTTGATATTTCTGGGTCGATTGAATTTTAATTTGAAAATTGAGAGCTCGAAAAATGTTTGATGCAGGTGATTGCACTGTATTTACGATCCAAACTCAAGGAGATTGATGCACACAACAAACATTCAGGGGAGACTGTTCCAGAAGAACAGGATGGTCAGCCAGGTTTGCTATTTTTAGATGGATTGCTGAGCTTTATTTACTTGTAATGGCCTTTTCCTTTTAAGAGAGCTTTGAACTTCTATTTTTAATTATCTTGTTATTGGGATCCTCCCTCTAATTTCTAAGTTTATTTATACTGTTATATTCTTCCATACAATTTTTGAGGTTTCGGGAAGAATGTCCTCTTAGGCGTAGGATGTCATCCTAAATAGAGCACACAACACTATGTCACTGCTTACAAGTTACATCTATCAAGCTGGAAGAGAGAATTTTCTGATATAAATTTTTTAAAGAGAAACTAATTCAAATTCCTCATTTTTTAACTTACAGTATTGTTATCTTTTTTTATTTTTCTCAGAAGGGGAAATTGATTATGTGAGAGTGTTGAATGGAGTCCTTCCAAAAGACATTCGGATTGTGGGCTGGTGTCCTGTTCCAAGTGGCTTCAGTGCAAGGTCCTTCTATGTGCTTCATGAACTGTTACCTTGAACTTGTTAACTATCATGTGTTTGTATAATCAGTCATCTTATATTGAGGTGCAGGTTCAGCTGTTTGAGCAGGGAATATAAATATTTCTTTTGGAATGACAATTTGAACCTCTTGGTATGCAGTTCTATTATTGCTAGAGCCTTTTTTTTTTTTGGACTTAACATTCTATACCTCTGGTTTTATGCTGCTTGGCCATGCAGCAACAGGGCTTAACAATAACTCTATCATCATTTTTTATTTTTCCCCAGGTTATGGAGACTGCAGGTAAGAAACTTATTGGGGAACATGACTTCAGAAACTTCTGCAAGATGGATGCAGTGAAGGTGCACAATTATAGGCGAAATGTGATGTCATTTGAGATCTCTCCTTGTGATATGAGGTCTGAATTTATAAATCATCTCGTCTGATTTCAATATCAAAACCAGTTTATCCTTGTATGCCATGTTTTTAATTTTCTCAATTGGATGTAGCAACAAGCAAGGTAAAAACCCTTAAAAAAGAAGTTAGCATTTGAGTCCTAAAATGTTTCATATCACTGAAGTTTGGCAGTTGCATTGCTTGAGTGGTTGAGTGTGCAAGAGAAACAAACATCAATCTCTGGGCTTTAACTTAGGTGGTAAAAATGGTGGGATGGGTCCTCCAATTCAATTCTTCTCAATGGATTATGGTGAATAATAAACGAGAGGGTGCGACAAACAATAAATTAAAAATACAAATGGATTGGGAGATATAAAACATTGTATGCTCGGCTTTAAGTAGATTGAATCTTCTCATTTCTCACCTTTGGGATGAAATATTTGGTGATGCACAGCCACAGTAGTGGCATGGGGAGTGTTAAATGGATGATTACGAAGCCAAGCATCAGAACCAGGTGAATAAACATGTTTGATTTTGTTAAATTCCAACTTATGACGAGATATAGACATCCCTTTATTTATTTAACTTGATCATTGCACAGATATCCATTTGTGAATTTACTATACTGGCAATTATTCAAATTGAGACCTTACTATTTCTTTTGTAGATTTGAAGGGCATCAACTTTACGCTATAAAAATCAAAGGTAGTGCTTTCCTGTGGCACCAAGTCCGGTGCATGGTTGCTGTGCTATTTATGATTGGCCAAGGTCTTGAATCCCCTGAAGTGAGTATCAGATGTCATTCTAATTGCTTGGTTTCCTCTTCTTTATTTGATGCCTTTAAGCCAAAATGTTTTACAGCAGAGGCCAAGTTTAGCATCTTGATTTGGTTTACATTTGCTTTAGCTGAATTTCCAGAGATGACTAGAATATAAAATCTGAACAAGAAGAGAGCACACAGGATGGCTCTGAACATTCCGCGGATAATTTATGCCAGTAAATGCTTACATGTGCATGTGCACTCATGTGCTTTTCAATTCCTTGTGTCGCTTTACAAATAGGATCCCCACCATGCATAGCAATTCTATCATAGATGATAGCTTTTCACTATAATATTCAGGTAGGAACCATTTCGAAACAACACTGTGTATGTTGGTATACAATGAGTACAGCAGATCAACTAATAACTATCAAACATTGAAAACTTGTACTCTGATATGATACTTTAAATAAATAATAGTAACAATGTAACTATTCACATTCAAAATCAACAACAAATTATAATACAATTTATTTATTAACAAATAAAATTAATATTAATATTTATTTAATCGTAAATAAATAGAACATAAAATATTTAAAAACTATCTCTTGAATTAGACCTTGTGCCGCAAATAGAGATTAAGGAGGTGGAATCTTTGAGCTCCTAGAAGAGAAAAATCAGAAAGTCTTTTAATTCGTTCATAACTTGTTCCTCTATAATTTAACAATTTTGCAAACCACCATAAAAAATTAGAATATGAAACTTTAAAATAAATTATAATTTTTTAAAATAGCATAAGAAACCATGTTTACCTTCTTTAATAGAAAGATGTGCATATGCTTCGGCATTGGAATTATAACTTATTATTCTTTATAGGAAAATTGTTATGTTTGAACTGGAAATTAAAGAAATCAACTTCTTTTTAATGCAATTTTAGTACTTGATAGTAAAGGAAAGATAAGGGAAATATTGATACATTTAGTATATCTTATTAATGGTTTTGTTTGACTTTTGATACAAAATTATTAAACAACCTTATATGGTTAAGTTTTACAAAATTTAAGGAGGGTCGAGTGAGTACTATCCCCCTGAAAATCTTAGATTGCTATGATATTTGCTTAAATCTCTCAAAACGTTTTTGAAACCAGGGGTGTCAGCTGACACCCCTACCTTCCCACCAACATATACAGTAGTGAGCATGTGGAATCCTCTCCGTGAGCTAAATTTCCTTGCTAATGGACAATCCAGATGTAAATATTTGCTCTTTGCTTCCCTGGATGACTTTAAGAGAATTCCTCAAGGTTCATTCTTTCACTTGGGGAGAATTTGAAAGCCAGTTAAGGTGGGCTGACAAACCCACAGAATGAATCATTGGAAAAGTTTCAAACAGTCGTTGTGCTGCATGGTTTTCCATATCTTCAAGAATAATTATTTCAGTATGAAAGCAACTTATGTCAGGTACTCAATTCATAGGTAATAGATGCATTACTGGACACCAGGACACTGAGGAAACCCCAGTATCTCATGGCTCCTGAAATTCCGTTGGTTCTTCTATCCTGTGAGTTTGAAGGTCTCAAGTTTTCATGTTCTTCAGGTACTCGATATTTGAAAAGACCATTACAAATACTGTTTTCAAGACATTCAGTAGTTGAGATTAAGCAAACTCTGCTCGGTTACCCCCAACCTCCGAGCTCATTGTTTGTATTTAATATTTCAAAGCAGCTGTTTAGACAAGTCATGTTCTTTGGAATTCACATCACTTTCATCCATTGCTTGCTGAATTTGTAGGCAATTTTAACTGCAATATCTGAGATAATTTTTATCGAAAGTGCTACTGAATTTGTGAATAGATGCTGGGCAAGCTCTGCATGTTCACTTGGAGAATGAATGCCGACTTTACCATCTCCAGGCTGCTATCTTTCAAGAAGCTCTGTTGAGTCATTTGCCTTTGTCAATTGGTGCAGAAAGTACTTCATTTTTTTCTAAACGAAACATCTTAGCTATTGCTTTTATTGGTCTACATTGCTGATGTCATTTCTCAACTTTCAGATAAAGACTCATCTAGCAATGGAGTGACAAGAAAAAAAGCTTCTCATGTTCCCCTCATGTCAAGGGAAACTGAGCGTAAGTCCTATCATAACCTCGAGTATCATCATAGTTTTACTTCAAAGATGGAATTTTGTGTGCATGGTCATGAAATATTGTTGAACTATTAACAAAAAGGTTGGATGTGATAAAAGCCAGCCATTATCGTTTCTCTATCTGTGCCAACTTCCTCCAAAATAAATATTCACACCTCTACATCAATGTTTTCACCGTGCTTGTTATTGCTTGAACTTGTTACAGCATCATATGAAGAGCGGCGTGCTAAGCTGGAAACGGCGAAGTTAAGAGCTTGATGACCAGTCAGCCAGAGCTGGGAGAGTTTAATGCAACCCAATCCTGCATTATATTAGTTTCTATATTATATTAACCAGGGTGGCAATTGTAATTTGCAATTAGGTGGTGTGCACTTCATTTAGCAAAATTAATGTTTGAATCAAGACCCAGAAACTTTGGCCGATGGTCCACAGGATGGGAAAGACAGGCTCTCCAAAAAAGGGGAAAACAAGAACGATCCCAAGATTTCACAAGAGATTGGGTGCTCCCACTCACATTTAATTGTTCGCGCCATTGTTGATTGTCAATTTTTCATTTTAGATCCTTCAAATGTTTTCTTATTTGCATTTTTGTCACTGGACTTTATTTTTTTTTCAATTTCATCATGTTGTATTAACATGGTTTTGTTTCTTGAAATCTGTTTTGATTTGTATGCTTTTGCATGCTCGATGTCGAGTTAAATATCCAGGTGTTATTGTGTTCTCAATGTGAAGTTGAATCTTAGGTGTTAAATTAAAGATTAATTTTATAAAATTGAATTTTAGGTTGTTATGAAAACAAAAACTGAAAGATTAAGGACCAAAAATCACATTTTGTAAAATTAACAAATAAACTAAAAGATTTGAGTTTTTTTTATTCATCCACTGTGCTCCCTCATACATTTGATTGTTCACGTTTGTTCATTGTCATTTTATCCCTTTTAGGCTTGGAATTTTTCCTCTCATTGCACTTTGATTGCTAAACTTTATTTCTTTTTAATCTCATCCTTGCAAGTTAATTTGGCATGTTGTCACGTACTTGATAACATTAAAATGTATTTTATAGCTAGAAATAGAACTCCACTTGATTTTTTTTTGTATTTATAAGTTTAAAAAAATTAAAATTATTTTTAAAAAAATAAGGTCCAACAAGCAGCCTCTGGTGACTGAAAAAAAGTCGTAGACGATCAGTACAATATCTTCTCAATTCAAAAAAGAAAAAGAAAAGGAAAAAGCAGGAGGTCTTCAACCTTTTTAAGATGCGATCTAGTCTATCAAATCCAAGCACAATCCAACTCTTTAATTGTAAGCAGTCTATCAAATCCAAGCACAATCCAACTCTTTAATTATAAGCTAGGCACGGAGACCCATCCTAACAACCCAGACATTCCTCTCTCTTTTTTATTATTTTTTTAATGCCTCTTATTTTTTTATTTTATAATAAAATTCATTTTAAATAAATTTATTCATATAATTATCTAATTACGCTATAATTTTGAAATAATATTAAAACTTTCATGATAATACTAGTTTGCATGCTCAATTGAGATTATTTTCTTTAAAAAAATATGATAAACAGCAAATTACAAGTTACAATTTAAAAAATATATGCAACTCTAATGCTGCTCAAACTGGATTTGTTATGGATCAATCAATTAAAAATATATATTAAAAACTCCACTGTTCATAGTAAACATTAAAGCATCATGAAGAACATACAGTAATAAAAAAATCGCCTTTTAAATAATTACTTCAATTCATAATTTAATTATTTTTATAAAGCTTGCTTTTAAAATTATAATAAGATTTTTTTAAAAAATCTTACAAAAAGATATTTTTAAAAAATCTTACAAAAAGATATTTTTTTTAAAAAAATGGCATAAATAACAGAAAAGAAATTTGATAGAAGAGATGTATAGATCATCAAAACTCTCAACGAAGAACAGCTCATCCAGGCATGTATAGATAGATCATCATCATCATGTACCATTGTATATAAAAAAAGACCGATTCGTGCCACTAGAAGTTAAATGGCAAGACCACATCGTAACCGATAGTTGACCTCTATCACAAACTATATTGTGATGTAGAACTACAGCACCTGTGGTACTTTTTAAGTCAAACATTCAACAGATGAAGGTAATAAAATGGCAACTTCAGAGCATCAAAACACATTTCATGGAAAACTTCAAGTTTTCTTAGTGTCTGCTTCGCCACTAGCGGATGCTACTTCCTTCTCTGCTGACGGTGCTTCTTCCGCATTCTCATCCTCTGTGTCATCTTCATCATCTGCACGGATGAGGTGGTTCATTTTTAGGTAATCAGATCAAACAGGAATGTTTGCATAGTAGTCTCAAAGTAATAAATCCAAATGGCGAAAAGCACATTGCTTGAATAAATTAGAAGTGACTTACCATCGTCCATTCCAGGAGCAGGCCCGTCAAAGCCTCCGCCTCCAAGATTCAGATTCTGAATTAGAAAGGTTACGATCAAACAGCAGCGTTAGTCACTAATAGTTAGAGAAGAGCAGCCCATCTATTCTTATGCTAAAAAAACAATGTTACTTACAGGAAAATCAAAACCCATATCCCCCATCTCAGCCTCAGGTGCTCCTAGACACCAGCAAAAAAAAAACAAAAAAAACATGAATAATTAGTCAAACTGAACTGCAGGGGAAGCATTGCAAAAATATAATGACATGGAATGAGAATTGGAGTCTGGAGGGATAAAGGCTTACCCTTACTAGTGAACTCCTCATCCTCATCAATCCATTTATCCCAATCAACAGTCAAGAACACTGGAGGTTTTCCGGTTTGTTTTATCAATCTGCTCCACCATTTATTCTCAGCCTTCTTCACAATGTACTGGATACTTCTGGAGCCAGTACTAGCCTTGCTCTCCTGCAAGTAGTATTAAAAACTTCATATTTGGCAAAAAAAATATATTCAAAAAGACAGGTTCAGGTACGAGGCAGAAAGGGTACTTACCTCTACAATGACCTTGTCTAATAGGTCAAGTTCAACTTCATAGGGTATCTTATCCACCCCACTGGTAGCAGAGAAGAAAAATTTCCCTTCGGGCTCGATTTTAAGCTTTACATCCTGTGCATCAGGCAGCTGCACGGTGATGAACAAATTGTCGGACCTCTGGGCCCATTTCACTGAAGGATGACGGCTGAAAAGGTTGAATGTCCAATGCGACATAAGAGACAAATATTTACAAATTTCCACCATAAATACAACATGTAACAAACTCGTCAGCAGCATTCGATTACATTGATGTCTGTATACTCATAATACAAAATGACACCGAACAATTGGGGGGGAGGGGGGGGGGCTGAATACAATTTTTACAGGTAATCCAAGAGTAACAAAAGCTAATAAGTTTTCCCAAGAGTTAAAGCAACCAGACTAATTCTACCATGCTCCAGTCTACATATAACTCCTCGAAATCATGTCTGGCAATCTTATTTTCCCAACAGGCCTTAATCAAAACAACAAGGAATAACACAGATTGCTATAGGAGTACACCACATTTTAGCTTTTCTTTTTCTTTTTTGTCCAATTTTTAATCGACGAAACAGAACGACTTTCGCAAAACAAAATTTACATAGAGGGGAAAAGATTTCATTGAAAAAACATAGAAAAAAGAAAGAAAGCAGAAAGACAACCATCTCAGACAATAAACTGTGGCTCCACCACCCATCCATAGAAGACACACATCATAACCAGACACGCAAATCACAAACGTCGCCTGCTTAAGAAACTAGTCCAAAATACCAGATCCAACCATGAAGGACAAGAAATCCCCAAAGAAACCCTAAGTTTCCTTAGAGAAATGGGCGTCTAGCAACAAACTTAGGGGGGTGTCTAGCTTAGTACAAGTATTGAAGACAATCTATCTATCAAAATGACAATATTAGTAGTACCTCATTATGGTCAGTGAGTAAGAAATTAGTGCAGTGAGCAGCAGAGAAGAGAGGAAGGGAAGAGAGGAGCAAACGGCGAGACTTGTTCTTTGCGTGTGATTTTAGTCGGATAGAGATATTCCTAATTTTATTGTGACGGAAGGTATGGGTCGTTTTATAGACCGGTCGAATGAAATGTAAAACCCTAACTCAGCGAACACGTCTAGATGCTTCCATTCTTGTATCTGGTACCTCCGGGGGTATTTTTGGGATTGTCTTATTTTGTTGTTCGGCTCGACCGGTCGAGCCGGGTAAATTCTTCTATGAGGGCGGGCGCCATGCATCTTGTTACTGTGGGGGTTTTCTTTTTCATTTTTATTAATTAGATGCTGAGAATATTCGATTTAAACGATAGTCCATCGAGTATTTTACGACCAAAATTGGATTTCAGGTGTCAAAATCCCTCTCAGCGTTATATGTCCTTCGAACACTCCTCATTAAATTAAAATTAAAATTAAAATTACAAAAAAAAAAACTAAAAGAGATCGGCCATAATGAGGAGTGTTCGAAGGACATATAGTTGTGAATTGCAATCGTGTTTTATATTTTTTATGTTTTTTTTAATTCAATCATTGTATTGATTAGAATTTAAATAAATAATTAATTTTTATTTTTTTATACGGTTACAGAGAACTCATAAAATAACCTGTTATGGGGTTAGCACTTGACTTCACAACAAAAAAAAAAAAAATAATTTGGTTGTTTGTTGAGAATTAAAATTAAAAGAATCAAAATTGAAGAAAAGAAAAAAAAATAGTTTTTTTATTTATTATGAAAGGAAAATGTCAATTATGGCCCTTGTTCTTTTTTTTTTTTGTCCTTGGTCATTAATTTGTTTTTCTTTTCAATTAGATCCTTTAATATTGCATTGATCAGGATTTGAAGTTGATAAATTTTTTTTATTTATTTTTTTATAGTTGTCTCCGAAAGACCCATCTCCCTATGTATTTTCATGCTTGATTTCACAAAAAATAATCCAAATTTATTTTATGGAAAATATTAATAAAAAAAAGATCAAAATTATATTAGTTAAATATTTAACGGTCTTTAAGAAAAAAAAACAAATTTATGTGTCAAAACCTTTTTTTCAATTTTTTTTGCTTTTGGTTTTCCTCAAAAATCATTTTTGATCTTTGAAATCACATTTTTGGATTTATTTTCTTTCATTAAATTCTCTAAGTTTGGTAGATTAGGAAAAATTGAGAAATATTAATTTTTTTTATGAAGAATATTGTTGTTGTTGGTGTTCATGGGTTTTATTTATTTATAAGAGTTTTATTTGAATTTTTTATTTATTTATCTTGTCAAAAAAATATATCAGGTTTCAAAATTTTATTTTGATTTGGGTTATTTTTTTTAATCAATTAAATGATGATTTTTGTTATTAAAAAAAGGTTTTTTTTTTAGGTTTGTAGTGTTTCTTAGTTTTTTAGCTAAAATAAAATGTGTTTTATAGGTATTTTACCCCTATAGGACAACTGCCCGACTTTCCAAATACCTCCAATGGCCAGAATTCATGACGGCAGTCAACGTTTCGCCTGTTATTATTACTTTTTAATGAGATGGAAGAAAAAAATTAACAAACCTAGGTGCATGGGCTGCCCCAGCCTACACACCTAGGCTTTTATTTATAATTCTTTGTTTTTTATTTTGTTTTTCCATTTTTGTTTATTTTTTTGCTGGTTTTTTTATAATTTTTCCTTTTAATATTTTATTTGATTACATAATTTATTTTGAATTAATATTTGTGAGTTTAATATGGTCTTAAACAAATGCCTTGATATACTCAATTTTACAAATAATAATTTTTTTTGTTGTGTGATTAGATAAAAAATAATTTTTAAAAAAAATAATTAAACCAAGTTAAATCTATTATCCAGCTCAATATTATATAATTAAATAAAAATAGTCTAAAAAAATTATATAATGATAAATTTATAATCTAAAACACAAGTTTCATGTATTTGATTACAGAACCTGAATTGATCTAATATGTTGTTCTAATATTAAAAAAAATATATTATTTAAAGATTTTGATTATTTTTTTTTAGTTTAGATTTTTTTTATATGAATTGACATTATTTTTTTTCAATATTTTTAACAAGTCAAGTTACGGAACTCTTTTAATTTTTTCAATTAAAAAAAATAATACAATTCAAATTGTTACATTGGATAAAATTGTTATGTCAAATATATAAACTAGATTGCAATATATTGAATATTGTTAAAAAAAGATTGTTAATGTAATAGAAGAGCTTGCAAATGAATTATACAGTGATAATTATTTATATTATTATTGACCCATCATTTAATATTTATAAGATTCTTTTTATCATCCGTGACATTTATTCGTATAAATAATTTTTAAAATAATTTTTTTTTAGTTTAACATGTCCACATTAAAAAAAAACACGTTAAACTAAAAAAAATTATCCTGAAAGCTTGTATGGATGGATGGCATTTTATAAAAAAATTCAGGATAATTTGTTTGTATGGATGGATGGCATTTTATAAGAAAGCTTGTAATCTTGCTTGTTCGATCAACGAAGAGAAACCAAAAGGATTCTTCATGTTTTCCCCGACTTACAGGCTGAACATCCCATTCACAAGTACACACTGCCAAGCTTCTTCCAAACATCAGGATGGTGCGTTGGAGGCCACGATTCTCAAGAAGGAAGAAAGAGCTCCCAAGCACACATAGCAGAATCAACATGGAAGTGCTGTGTAAGGCTCGCGTTGCAAACAACAGACGACTGGCCAAGAACATGACCTGTTTATCGAAAGAACTGGCAGAAGGAAACAGTCACTGAAAACTTCTAAAAGCTGGTATAAATAATTTACTTATCCCCCAATTAAGAATTGACAAGCACGACATCATATCCACAGCTTCAACATAACGGAGCCATGAAGAAGCATTCCCCGCAGAGGGCCATGAAAAGTTTCTACCAGTTCTTTTCAGCATCTTCAGATAACTCGTTTTCTATTAGAAAAAACTGATCTGCTATTAGAAAGAGAACATAAGACGTGTGATAGACAAAGCATTCTCCTCAATTTGTCACAGGCAGTGCGTACTTCTTGACGCGTGATCATATAAAAGACATGATTTAGCAGTGGTAAAGGCAAGAGGCAAAGAAATTCTCAAAAGCACCCCCATAACCTATGCCCAACTTCCATATATTCAAGCCTTCCTCACTTTCGCCTGCTTGTGAAAAATATACCTAGCAGCGGAGCTCCGAGGAGATCCTACAGGCACCAATAACCCGTGAGTCCATGACATCCATCCTCCTTAAGCTCCATTGTTAAGTAACACACGATGACTACAAGAATACCCCTACTGTTTACAAAACTCCTTCAGTGTATCCGAGGATCTCTAAATGCTATAGATAGACGCTAACTCAAATAACCCAAAGAAAAATAGCTCAGTATCAATTTTCTTCCATGTAATGATCTCATTGCTATTGATCCCTTCATCAATCCATACCTGCATCATCTTTTCTACAAGCTGTGTTTTCTCGTATAGGAAGAAATCTATGTCGGAAAAAACTTTCATCGATCGTTCACATCAAAAGGATCATAATTTCACAACGAAGTAACATAAATGGCAAACAGGAACTACTTGAATAGGTTCAGTAACTAACCACAAAGAGTACATGAGCAACAACAGCCTGAACTGGTTGTTGAAGCAAAACACCCTTGACCACCACCAAATTCTTCTCTTCCTCCTCTTTTTTAGTGTGCAGCCGATAGTTTTCTAAAGGCAGGAATTGCTAGTAAAACCCCGCGTTCAACCAATAAATAACAATCGGGGCAAATATGCCCATCACTTCATCACTCACATAACTTCCTAAAACACCATAGTCAATCCAGTTTACAAAGAAAACAACAAGTATCAACTCTTTAGTTCCAAACCTAAACTGCTCCTCAAAGTCTGCGGATTCGAAGCTGCATTTAACATTAAAGATCTACAGCCATAATGTTCACTTTAGTGAGACCGTTTGGGAAGGCGGTAACAAAGGCGGTAACGGATTAACCTGAAAATCTTAAAAAAAAAACAAAAAATCAGAGATTTGAAGCAGCATATTAAAAAAAAACAAGTAAACCTTCGGATATGTGGGGATTTTCATTCTGTGTTTAAGCTTTTATCAAAGACATGATTGAGAAATCATTGTGAGTTATAGAGTGTGATTTAACGAAGGTTTTTGTTTTGGCAGAGATTATTCTTAGCATGACTTAATTTTCAATTTCTGTACAACCATTGCTCAGAAACAATTTATCCAACGCTAAAAAACCACATCCCATCTGAGTTTCCTTCGTTTTATTTTACTTCGGTCCCGCTCATTGCATGATATATACCTTCTACTAATTCACAGTTCCTGTTTGCATACGAACCTGCCATTATAATTCACACCATCCTTGTTAGCATTCCACCCTACCATTATAGAGTTGCAAAGATCATACAAAACCAGTCCTGTTTGTTTGTTGAAAAATAATTTTTTTTTAAATGAATTCTGGAAAAGTAAATTATTTCTCGATATTTGATAGTGTAATGAAAAATAAATTGAAAAACACTTTCTAGTGTTTGGTTATGTCATAGAAAATAAGCTAGAAAATAACTTATTAATGTTTTATTTTTTTAAGTTTATTAAAATAATGAGAAACAAATCTTACAAATTAAAAAAATTGAATGGAAATGAAATTGAAAAAAAATATAATTTCATAAATTATCTCAAATAAAATAAATAATAATCAAAATAATAGAGATCAAATTTAAAAAATAAAAAAATTTAAAAGATGAAAAAATTAAAATAATAATAATTAACATTTCATAAATTATTTCAAATAAAATAAGTAACAATCAAAAGAATGAGGATCAAATTTGATGGATAAAAAATTTCAATTAAAAAATAATAAGGGAAAATCAAATAACAATTATAAAAATAAGGATCAAAATTAATATAAAAATTAAATTTTAAGGGATGAAATTGAAAAAAAAATATTCAAAACAATATATATATATATATATATATATATCAAAAGTTTGAGAATCAAATTTGATATAATCAACAAATAATATGATATTTTTAAATTTTGCACAACTTCCAGAAAGTGTTTTCCGTCTAAAATAAAAGAAAAACATTTTCTTGAAAATCAAGTTAAATTTTCTTTTAACTGGAAAGTGTTTTTTGTTGACCGAAAAGTGTTTTTCGTTGACTAACTTTTTTAATAACAAACAAACACAAAAAAATTTAAAAAATAGTTTTACAGAAATCAATTTACATAAAATAAACAGAATTTAAACTACAGAAAACAAACAGAATTTAAACTTTTAATCGATAGGCAGGTTCAAGCTTGGTGCCAGATTGATAGCTGAAGGAACCGCAGTTGCAAGGTGGTATTGCCCAGCTCCAAGAAGTTTGGCAGGGATTTTTGGATTTATATGCGTTCTCCTCAAAATAGGAAGTCGAGCCTTTTTAATATTGTTCTGCCCCCAACTGCTTTTAGCTGGTTTTGTTCTATAAATAGTGTTTGGTTAAGGTATGCATAATTTTGGGATGATGGGGTCCAATCACTCCTAAAAACAATTTATTTTGAATAAAAAAAATTAGCAACTGAAGCACCCAAAAGAGTGCTTGGAATTTGTTTCGACAAAAAGACATGATTGTGACAAAGTTCTAACAAGATGGTGCCAACAGATTATGAGCATGAGAGTGGAATGAAAATTAGTGTAAGCAACTTCCAGCACTCTCGAGGATCATAAAAGTACTAGGGCATCAATCTCAACAGATTGGAACAAGTGGAAAACATATGAGACAGATATGGTACATACTGGGATAACCCAGAGTATCAAAAATACAAATCTTTGGGTAGCTTGGTACAAATTACCATTACCAGCAGGACAATATACCTTCACAGGACTAGAAAAACAAGGAACACCCCATGGACTTGCTTCTAGCTTATAATGTCAAACAAACAATTCTAATTCATGTTTCCTCGAAGAGCACAACCCAGCCAAAGTATATTCCTTTGTTAAGTGAAAGGTTGAAATAATACTGGAGAAGTGTCAAATTGTAACTAGTCCTTGACCAGTCTCGCCTCAAAACCACCTTCAGGTCGCTTTACAAGAGTGTAAGGCATATGAGTCCCTAGAATTTTATCCCAGATGGAGAAGAATGGCTGAGAATAATTGTACTTTGTGCCCGGGAGCTGATGGTGGATGTCATGATAAGCAGTGTTATTCTGGAAAAAATATGGAAGATATTGCCAGGCAACCAGAGTCCACAATGATCATCAACCGTTTTAACTGTAGCGAAGCAGAAGAAAAAGACTGATGTCCGGCGCAGTCATTCCTGAGGTGAGGAATGCAATGGCACCACCAATTGTGTCGAGCAAAAGACCCTCCAGTGGGTGGTTATAAAGTGCCCCTATTGCATAAGTGTACGACTAGCCTGTGATGCTGCGAGTGGACGTGGCGGTATAAAAATTTGTTTTGATGCATGTAACGGTGCATAAAGTACTGCCACGTATCCATGACAAACATTCCAATAATAATTTGCACAATCTGGATAGGAATAGAGGGCTGGATCGTGATTCCAGATTCATCAGCTGTTGATGTCAACTGTAGCAACAATGCAGGCAAAAAACAGTTATATGGTGAAACGTAAAACAAATACAGGTCTACGTCCTAGACCGTGCAAATCAAACAATACCACCAAGCAATTGACAAAATTATCATCTAAGTCCTAGAAACAATGATCTCTCAATCACTTCACGTGCTCCTACCAAAGCAGGGATATGGAAGGGAGGGCTAGGGAGATAATCCTACCATTCAGTACTTACAAATGAAGGGAACCTGCAACCCTATGGTTGCAAGTCCAAGACTCTCATCTTTGCACAAAACAAGGGTCAAGGTAAATAAATAATTATTTGGTAACAGCAGCTATATTAAGAAATACAAAAGACGAATAGCAATGAAAAAAATATCAAAACTCCTAACTTGTTTCAATGTCCAAAATGCTCATTTTCATTCCACAGCAGCAACTGGAATCTTAAGGTGAGTGGAGAAAACTTTCATAATTGGAAAACCAAGATTGAATTTCTGAGTGTTCATGAAAGGGCATCCAATCAGAAACATGGTAGCTAGAAAATAACCAAAATGAGATTTGAATGTTTTATCCATAAGTCTTTTCTCAGTACCTTTATTGAATCAACATATTGTATCTCACAGACTCTGAAAATGATATAAGACAACTAAAAAGAGACTCCAGCTTCATGAAGAATAAAAGGGTTTGGACACAGCTGGGTCCAATAACTTTACAAACATGAAAATCAGTTTCTGCTTACTCAGCCAACAAAAAATACCAATGTTCCCCGTATAGCTGTTAAAAAAAAGGACAAGAAAAATGAAAACAGAATGCAATGGCAGAAATAATAACAGCCACTTCAACTTCTAACATTTAAGAAACTTTAAATCTTGCATCTTGAATCAGCATATAGAAATTATTCATCTTTTTCTCCGCCTATAAACTTAATATCCCATTCACACAGACAAAAACAATGCCAATAGTGCTACTCTTCTTAAAACCAAGGCATCAGAATCATACACTGAAGACCACTATCACAGAACAAAAGATTGAAAAAATCCCCAAGGAATCAGAGTAAAATTAACATGTGATCAGCCATGCAAGGCTCGCATTGCACATAGCACATTACAAGAACTATACTCTTGTTGTTTATCTATAGAACTGCACACAAGTAATAAAAGGAAATTCATCTCCAAGAAGCAAGTTGAAACAAAGAACTAGTAGTAAAAATCATAGACCAATAACAACAAAGACCAAGCCTCAACCCCAAACTAGATGGGGTCGGCTATATGGATCCTAATGTGCCAATCCTAAGCAATCATAGAACACAAAGTGAAGGAGAGCAAACTAGCAAGCTATTACAAGTTCTAATCCACATCAAGCCCCTCCTTTTGGAACCTTTTCAATGTATTAAATAGCTTAGTGCTATTAAATTCTTCAATGTCATTGACCCTATAACCCATGGTCTTCTTCTCTTCTTTCATGACCACAACTCTTAGTCGACTCCTTTACTAGATCAACTACTTTTATTTCTACCTCCTCTCTTTCAGCATATCAGATACTTATTTACTGCTTGTAAGAACAATGTAATAGATAAAACAGTCTCTTCAACTAGCCAACAATAGTGTATACTCCTCCTTAACAAATCATATAAAATACATGACTTAAAGGCTCGAGGATCATGGATGGGCTATAGCCTCCCTAGCCCAAGGAATTCTCAAAAGGTCCCCCATGAACTACGCCTAACTTCTTATTTAACTAAAAAGGCCCTCCACACTTTTGGCTGGTAAAAGGAAAGTATACCTACCACTGGGACTTCTAGGAAACACTACCAGCACCAATAAACCATGAGTCCTCAAGGTCCATTGTTAAGTAATATACGGTCAATGACACGAGTAAATTAAGAATTTTACCCTTACTTTTTCCAAAAATCCTTCAGAATTTCTGAGAATCTTTAAATGATATTGATGGGACGATAACACAATTAACCCAGAAAGAGAGAGCTCGGTATCACTTTCCTTTCTAATAATCACCCACAATGCTATTGATACCTTCACCACTCTATACTTGCATTTCTATAACCTGTGTTTTTTCATATAGGAAAAAATCTATATTGATAAAAATCCAATTGTTCACACCAAAAAGGATCACAATTTCACTGCAAAATAACATAAAAGGCAAGCAGGAATTACTTGAACAGTTTCAGTAACTAACCAAAAAGAGTGCATGAGCAACAGCAGCCTGAAGTAGTTGTTGAAGCAAAACACCCTTAACCACCTTCGACAGGGACAACAAATTCTTCTCTTCCTCCTCTTTTCTAGTATGCAACCGATACCCATCCAAAGGCGGCAATAGCTGGTAAAACCCACCGTACAACCAATAAATGACAATTGGGGCAAAAATGCCCATCACTTCATCACTCACATAACCCTCCCAAAACACCATGTCTGATCCAATTTACAAAGGCAACAACAAGTATCAACTCTTCAATTCCAGACCTAAACTGCGCCTCACAATCTCCAGATTCGAAGCTGCATTTAAAACTAAAGATCTGCAACTTTAATCTTCACTCTACATAACCTGAACATCACAACAACAAAAAAACAATCAGAAATTTAAACGAAAAAACGTATATATAAATAAAATAAAAACGAAAAAAGAAATTTTGATTTCCATGATTCCTGCTCAAAAAAAAGTAGGAAACGAATTTCCACACTTTTATATCATAGTTTCCAAGGAAAAAAAGAACAAAAACATCACAATTCAGGCTAACGAGGTTCAAATTAACCACACCTTGCTTTTGATTTATTACTATAAATAAAGGGAACAAAAAAGAAGACACCATATCATCCGCAACTAATTAGCCAACAAAAAGCCTAAATCAAAGTTCACCTTTTACCAACACAAAAATTGAAGACCTGGGTAAATAAAAAAAAATTGAAAGAAACGAATTGAGGTTTAAGGTATCGGTTACTTACAGGGAGAGATTGCGGGCGCGATGAAGCTGTTGTCGTCTCCGTCGTCGTCGAGAGAAACAAGAGGCAGGCAGACTGGTTTACCGAATGTAATAGATTATTTAGATCTAAACAGAGCGAAGCAGAGGGCCTGCCCTGTTGTTTTGATCAACGTTAATGACTTATTGGTGACGGCACAGGTTTGAGATTATTCAATGCTTTCTGATATTTTAAGCTGTGATGTGATGACATGACTCTTTTTTTTTTTGTCTGCCCTTTGATTTTTCTTTTTTTATAATTAAAAAATAATAATGCAGCCGGCCTGGCCCGTGATACGTATAGCATTGGGGTCTTTTGATAGTGGCTGCACTGGCTGGATGGATGAGTGCGCGTTGGATAAATAATAATAATAATAATAATAATAATAATAATGTCTGCTGAAAAAAATCAGCAAATACTAATTTAATTTAACAGATTTTTATTTTTTTATTAATATAGGTATTTAGATCAGCTTGAACATTAACTAATCTCACGAGCTCTAAATTTAACGATTATATCAATCTCCGAGTGACCCCGAGATTTGTGAGGACTCAACTCGGTAATTTTTAAGAAACAAATATAGAATCTAACTATTTAAATTATATCCCTTAAAAAAATAAATATATATTTTTTTATCAAAAGTGGCGAGATGAAAGAATTTAAATAATTGAGAGTGGAGACTTTTGTAAATTGGTATTATTGCAGTTTGTTATTGTTAACAAATTACCATACATGTTCTTAAAAAAATTTAAATGAGTTGATCATATTAATAATTCTTGTAGGTTCTTAATATATTTTATTTTCTCTAGTTTATTTATCAATTAAATCCCATGCATTGGATGAGTGAATCCCTCGAATAGATTTCATTTCAACAATTCTAGTAAAATATAATGATTCAACTTTCCAAAAATGGATTCGGAATTAAACTTTGTGTAATTAAATTATTCATGTAATTAAGGTTGTTTTTACATAATTCATCTCGTAGAATAATACTTACAGAACATACTAGATGCTGATCAGCTTTGCGTCATGGATCCAATTTTTTTCATAAAAAAAAGTATTTAGGTGATGCGAGTATATTTTTCTTTTAAATTTAATTAGATTACACATCCTATCAAAACAAATATATTTGTTTTATTTTAATTAAACGATAAAAAAAACACCGATAACAAACAAATAATATAAAAAAAACTATCATCATAATTTAAGGGGAAACAAAAAATATGAAATTAGATAGAACAAAGAGGAAAAAAAACTAGCCGGGCCAACTTGGAGCAGTAAACAATATACATATTACTGAGTAATAAGGGGCAGATCAACCTGGTTTAATACATGAAACTTATAACTTAAATTATGAAATTATAATAATCTTATTCAAAAAACTAAAAAAAAGTACACATCTAGTTTTTTTCTTAAGAAAATTAATGTCGAAAGAGAAATTGAAAAATAAAACAAGTAAAAAAAAATCAATCCACATTTACTCTTCAAACTTGTGACCGGGCCAATTAGACCGAGTCATAAATAGAAAAACCAAAAAACCCAATCCATAACAAATTAAAAATTAAAAAAAATATACAAGAGAATCTAAAACAAAAAAAATAATTAGAAGACTAGTTTTTTTATATCATTTTTTTCATAATTTTAAAACCCCAATATGGTAGATGAACCTAAAATCTAGATCAATTTAGATTAAAAAAAATTGACTCAATTTAACCTCATCAACATATTCAAACTCATTCAAATCCATTTTATTTTTTTCTAAAAAAAAAAAGCAAAACCAGGTGACATCAATAACAAAAAAAAAAAACAACAAACATCATAAAATTAGTCTTCTAATTCTAGTTTAAGCAATTAAAAAACCACTAATTCTTTTTGAAATCACAAATCTGCCACCACCACTACAGTTCCTTCCGGTTGATTCTCTAGCCATAACCCAACCGACAACAACAACAGCTGCCACAACTCCTCAGATGACAAGGAAATTAGCGAGGTGAACGAAAAGGACCGTCGCAAGAAGAAGCAGCTAAAGTCGATTCTTATATTGTCCAGAACATATACTAATTCAACGTTGGTGAGCTCCTTTGAAGAGGAATCAACGACAAAAAAAAAAAAAGGAATAAACGTCAAATAAAAAGAGGGAAATCAATGGACATCAGAGTGAAAAGGTAAGGTTCAAATTACACATTGAATAGAAAAAAAAGTAAGGTTGGGAAGGAAATCAGCACAGGAAGAACACTTTGAAAAAGTAGCTTGTACAAGCTTCTGACATGAAAGTTACTTGAAAAAAAGGCTAGTGAACGCTTTTGAAAAAAAAATCTCCTTGAAATGTGAGCTTGTGTATTTGATTTTAAAAAAAAATGTTTTTAACGAATAAAAATCTCTATATTTTTATTTTAAAAAAAAATTGAATTAATTTTTCTGATCGGTTGACTATCCCATCAGGTTTAATAATCTTGTCATGTAATACTTAATAGCATGTTAATTGACCTATATCTTTGGTTACGTGTTCAATTTTCAGCACCCGAGCATGTTTTTTATTGGAAAAAAGGGGGCCGCGGCATGGCTAGGAAAATCTAAACATGACTTGACAAGCGTGTTGAGTGTATTTATAATTATTTTTAAAATGTTTTTTATTTAAAAATATATTAAAATAATATTTTTTTTTTTTAAAATTATTTTTGATATCAAGTATTAAAATGATCTAAAAATATTTTAAAAAATTAATTTAAAACTAAAAAAATTAAATTTTTTTAAAATACTTTTAAAACAAAAAAGCCGACATAAAAACCATGCTTATTTCGTGTCAGGGTGCTCAGAAGTTTCATTATGCCATTTTTTTTAATGTGAAAAAGTTTGTTTTCCCACCGGTCAATGTATCAAAACTCTTATCGGTCGTGTCTGGATTGTACACATCGGGCCATCGAGGCAACTTTCCCACCGGTCAATGTATCAAAACTCTCAGTTGTTGTGTCGGAATTGTATACATCCGGCCATCGAGACAGCTTTATCCAAGAAAGTAATCTCGGTCATGTCCATATCAATGACATGCTTTCTTTTATTTATTTATTTGTGTATTTATTCACAGGAGGAAAATTCGAGTAATCTGGCTGCTAAACCTGTCTTGGGACTCTAGATTCCTAAAGTCAAAATCCACCATGCTTATCTGCTATTCATGCAACTTCCTGGCGTCATTCACGTTTGAACCGTGGTGTGAACATGTTGGTGAAGAAAAGTAATCCATTGCTGGGATCCTAGAGGTTTCGTGCTCACTATGCGTTTGATAGTGTATGTCCCGCAAGCTTACATCATTCGATTCCTCTCGTGACGGAAAAAAGGAGTCGATTCCTCTTGAAATGATGCAATATTCGGTGTGAAAAATCTCTCGACATTGAATGCATGAATATGATCTGGTCAGCAAGTCGATCACTGAACCTCTAGTCCAGCGAAATCTATCAAGCTATTGAATCAGTCCAAGAATTAAAAAAATATATAAAAACATAGAAATTGTTGTGTTTCATCTTTACATGTTATTAATAAATTAATTTTTTTTTTATTTTTTTATTTGTTTCAAATTAATTTTTTATTTGTTTTCAGATTATTTTTATACGTGCTAGTC